>VZRV01000202.1:169409-288749 GCA_013398115.1 Falcunculus frontatus | reverse complement strand
TTTTTTTTTTTTTTTTTTTGTAGTATCAGTTCAAACTCTGTTTCATTAGTAAACTGAGGAGATCCAAGTTACTCTTAATTCCAGGGCCAATGTAAACTCTTCCTGTTTACAGTGAAAATATTCCAGCAGAAAGAGTATATATAGAAAGAAAAGGAAATACTCATTTATGCACATATGTTTATATAGAAAACCTGTATTAGTTGAATTGAGGAAAATCTCATTGAGTAGAATGAGACAAAAGCCATTAACTGAGAACAAACATTAGAAATCAAGCATTCACCCAGGAGTTGAATTTTTTAAGTTCTGATAGCTCCTTCAGAAGACATAGACCATGTCATGTCCAATTGACAGAACCTCTGGAGTTACATAACAGGGACAAAGGGGCTCTGCTCTTTCTGTATGGGAGTTCTCAGGCTCTCTGGCTCCTCAGCCAGGATCTGTACTCACCCCAAGAGCTGCATCTTTACAGACCTTACAGCTACAATTAAAAAAATCTGACTAGCAGTTAGCATTGTCAACTGTAGCCACTTCTCTCAAAAATTAAGCCAAATTGTGGAAACTACATGACATCTGGTCTCCTTCATGTGAATGCTAATATTAGAAAAAACTATTTGCTGCTCCAATATTGCACACAGCATGACACAGGTAATAGAAACAGAGCAGGATTTCCATGTCTTTCAGACTGCTCCTATAAATTGAAACTTTTAAAAATGACCTGCCAAATTCATTTTCTTCAAATAGCATTTTTGTCAATTTTGGACACCAAAAGCCAGATTTTTAAAGAAATGCAGGTACCTAATTCTCTTCAATTTCAAAGAGAACAAAGAAAGTTTGTTTCAAGAAAGGCTGCCCATGAAAATGCTAATAAGTCATTTGTAGTGCTAATATTAATTAACTAAATAAATTAATTTTGCTATGTACTCACATGCCAGCACACACGAGTATTGATGATATTCATACATCTGAGTTAAATAAAACATATTACTTGAGTTACTGCTATCAAGTAATTTTCTAGTGCTGACAATTATTTTGTATCTACTTGGCATGCACAGAGCTACAGCAGCTCCAGCCATTTCCCAGTCTCTGCTGACAAACAGGAGAAGGTCTCCACACCTATTATTCACTGCTGGCTTTCCTAACCACTATAATGCATTAATTCTTGAGGATGTTTTAGTTGATTTACATAAATACATCCTCCCCTCCTATTATGTTATTACATGCATTAGATTATTTTTTACAAAGCATTACTGGGGATTATTTGCAGCCAGCAGATTCAGAGAACGCTGTCCTTGCCATACAGTCCAGAAAAACAGAGTTGACAACCACCCTGTTTCCATGGTCTCCCTATACAGACTGACATGCTGGTATTTACGCTCAAAGCACAGCAAACAGCTGTTTTTACCCAAGACATGAGCCCAGCTATGGAGATGAGGGTCTCACAGTGGGTAACATCTGCATTTGTGTTTTCTGATATAGACAGGAAGAAAACATTTATCAGTTGATGGATTTAGGTAGACTGAAAGGAACCAGTAAAGTCCAACTGAAAAATCAAGGAAAATCAGGATGGTCATTAAAGGGGAGAGAGAAAGGGGTAAAATAGATTGCTCATATTTGTTTGATTTTTAGGGTTTCCCTTCAGTAACTACAGTGTGATTAGGAGATGTGCTGCTCAGCCCAGTGCATGGACTGGCAGGGCCACACTCTTGACTTCACATCCTGTATCTGCAGAAAGAGCTAAAGGCCCAAAACTCAAGGGCTGAGTTACAGAACACGAAGATGAGGTTTCCTCACTCTATAGAGGTTTTTACATGCGAAGCTGCAGGAATCCTATCTTTGTTCTTTTCTTTGAGGTCTTAGTTCAAGGAGCAGACTTCAAGTAGTAAATTTGCAGCAGTTTCACTTATTTTCGCACCCACGATCCCCCCAGGTTTGCAGCAGTTAGATTTATCTAGCTGTTTGGATCACTTCTGTACTTATTGTTTCATGTTACAAGTATAAAACTAGTGTAAATACCGTGAAGTAAAAAATTTGGCTTTATTTGGTATGTTTTGCACGCTTGGGTTTCCTTGTTGTTACTGTCAGCATCCAGAGACTGCTTCCAGACACCCCTTCTGTGCCCATTTGCAGTTCTTCTGCCTCTCAGAGAAATCTTTAAGGATCACACAACTTTCCAATTTTAATATTTTCACCAAAAAGAAAATGTGAACATGCTACTAAGCATATTCCAGTTCCTACAGATTGCTACAATTGCCTTACTTATCCCCCTTCCATAGGATTAAACTACAAATACAAATATAGTTACTAGAATGATTTGTCTGGTTTTTCTGCTATTTCTAAAAATAGCACCCAGGAGATAGGAACAAATGAATTTGGAATTTCATCCAGGGACAAGATACCTCTTGGGCTTTTTAAGCCTTTAAAAATTATTTAGCAGTGGTGACAGATGCAAGACTGACATCTCAATACAATGAAAACTTCAATTTATCCGTGCTATCAGCAAGGCTCCAGTCATTGCATGATTCTATAGCTATGCAGTTTGTGACTGAATTAAATCCTTCCTATATGACAGTGATTAATAATCCCTGCTTTTGTTGTTCAAAACAGATGTTTCAGGCCACAGAATAACAAAGATCAACTTAAATACATGAACAGAGTATAAATGTCTTCCTGAGTCTGCAGAACAACCTGAAAAAATTTAATGGAGAGGTCTGCTTCCCCCTAATCACCTGAAAGGGTTCTCACGTCTGGAATGGAAAGATAAGTTACAACACTGCCCTCGGTAATTATTTCTAGATGGAGAATTCCAGCAGAAGCATCCAGCTTTTGTTCTTAACCTTCAGTCCAAAGCTGGCCATGCACTAGTAAAAGTAATAAAAAATAGTATCTCAGAGGAATTCATTCTCATTATGAAACAGTTTCCTATTTAACTAACTTCAAATGTCTTAACATTAATTAAGCTACTGTAGAATACCCAGTTCCTTCTGTTACATTAGAGTTCTGTAGCAAATTTGGTGTAAAACATGGGTCCAGTTTGCAAAATGACATTAGAGTCCTAAACACACAGACACTAAGGTCCTGCAGATATGTGCTACAGCAGAGCACAACCTCACACACCAGCCACAGTCCTGGTCTGGGTTTGGCAGGAACTCCCCTCACAGCCTTTCTTTTAGTGGCAAAGGGAACTCTCAAACCAAGGCATGAAAAATACGTCATGCCCTCCTTCTCAGCTGGCCCTTCTGACTGATACTGGCATCAGTCGCTTCAGGAAGAGAATAAACCATCAGTTACTTTTTGATGTATTTTTCATGGGGATTACAGCTGATAGATTGCAGTGTCTCCCCCTTCTATCCAGCTGGAGATTCACACAATGCTTCTTGTCCCAGCAGAGTAGTGACACAACATGGATGACTTTCCCATGGTTTATAAATCCTGTATTTTATATCCATGACCTTTGCACATCAAGCCTCAAAGAGAAAGCACAGCCTATATGAAATAAGTTTATACTTTGAAGACTTAAGACTTGCAAGTAAAATATATCTGTTTAGAGAAGCAAAGTCTTCACCAAAAAGTAGAGGCTTCTCAGGGAACTGGAAGTTGCCTCTGTGGAAGCAGCATCAAAGAGCCGTTTTCCTTTAATCTGTGGTGACAAACTTCCTCAACAGCTGCATTCCTCAGAAATGAAGTGACCAAACTCCTGGGTGAAACTCCTGTGAGAAGACAAAATCACCCAGCCCTACTGGCTTGAAACTCCTCATACAGATGAAATAAGGACCACAAACTCAGGTATAAGTGTTAAAGTAATTCAACTGTGCTTTTCCACAGCAAAAGTTAATAGGAATAAAGGATAGAATACAAAAGTAAGAGTGAAATAGGAGCTAGGAAATTCAGGAAATAGAGTCTAAAAACAGGATGGGAGAAGTCTGGCCCATACATGTGCCTCCCTTTGCCTTGTGAACAGGAGGGATCAGACCACTGAGTTCTGCAGTTTCAGTATCTGAGAACAGGGATATTATGCTAATAGCTGTGATGATAACATTTTATCTGGATTTCCAGGTCATTAAGGATGCCATCAAGGTCATCCACTGTAGGAACACACAATTCCCACTGAAGACACCTCACTGGAAGGTCAGATATTCAATCTAAGAAACAAGTCCTCTCTCTTGCATACCTGCCTAATGCAGGATGTGAGTTGCACAGTGAGGACTGCAAAGGGCATGAGCCCACTGGCCAGCTCCTGGCTAAATCCTTTCCCACAGCTGCATGAAAGGTAAGTAGTTTCAGGGGAATTAGCAATGAGTTTACTTGTGCAATATTCAGTAAATGTTGTCTCTAGTGCACAGTGTGAGAGACAGATCTGTTGCCATTGACCTTAATACTACCGATTACTGTGTGGTTTGTTGAGTAAGCACTGTGTAAGTGAACAAGTCGGAAGCACAGCCTCTGAATAAAGATAACATTACATCAATATAGTGTTATTTTAAGCTTATATTAGCAACCCAAAAATATTTGTTAAACTAGCAGGAACTGCGCCATGGGAAGCCCTCTTTCACTCCAGTTCTAATGCAAAAATACCCTGCAGAATAATCTCATGAGCTAAGACTGCAGAATCATATAAAAGCAAAGTGGAACATTTAGGGTTTGCATACACATTTTTAACCTTGTCATTCCCAGACCTTAATGATTTCTTGGGGTTCTTTTTAGATATTTTAGTTGTTAAATTTCTGACCAGGTTTAGTTTTAGTCCACTAACACCTATGCCTTTGCTGGAATTACTGTCTCTTAAGAAATCGTCCTCTGCAAAGCCAGAAATTTTGCACTGGTACAGAAGCAGGTAACTTTCATAACAGTGTTGAATTAAATAGTTTTAAGTAATTTTGCAAGAAGAAAAAAGATGTGACAGATTACTGTTCCCAGTTTTAATTTGTACACCCAAACCTAATGACTCAACATGACCTAAATGGGGAGTGCCACTTTCTGTTCACTGAAAATGCAAATGGTTGAGGATCTTGAAAAGTGGCACTCCTTGCAGAGGTCACCTCGCTGGTCTGTTATCACAGCTTGCATAATGAAGTGGATGACACAGCCATTAACTTGCATATGGGCTTGTATATGTCAAAGCAGACCAGCTTAATCTAAAGGTGAATTCAATAATGTTATGCTGAATTGCAGTACAAAAAAAGCCTGCAAAAGCCTATGATTAAGGGTCAGCACATCTGGCTTCTGATTTGATGTCAGCTGCTAACCCTTCTTTGACCTCATCCGCTGCAGACTTTCTAACTGCCTATTACTAAGGATATTTTACAATGTCATCTTGCTGACTCTCACTGTGCACTGAGAAATACCATGTATCTTCACCTTTGCTAAGTTAATTTCCAAACCTCTTCAGTACACCTGGAAAACTAACATTTAATTTCCTAAACCTGCAGTAAATTGTCATCTCACGTTGGGAGATAGTGAATGAAAATTGTAGGAAAGCTTATTTTTCCTTCCAAAATAACCATTTGGTCCATTAGCCAGTGTGATTTCTCAAGTTTGCATGCTTTTCATAACAGCATTGGTGACAAAAATTTATTCATCCTTAGTGTAGCTGTGTGAAACAAACAGCAGAAAAAACTTGCTTACGCTATATAGGAAAATCATTCACACCACATGAGATTTCCTACTTTACTGACTTTTATTTTTCTTCCATTTATTCATTTCCCCGGATTTGGCAGGTTGGTGTCCCATTTCTGTTGTTGATAGGCTGAGGCTTGTTTATGCTTTTGAGTAGGGCAGTCCGATTCTGCCAAAAAATAAGGACAAAGCCTGTTGAGAGTCTGCATCCTTCTGCATAAAAAAAGAAAAACCTCTCTCAACTTGGCTTTTCATTTGCATCAGAAAACAATCTGTTCATTAGAAACAGTTCATAATCTTAAATGTTTTTCTAAGCTCCATACCAACCGATTCTTGTTACAAAACAAACAAAAATTACAATTTACAAAAGGGAAAGGTAGATAATTACAGCAGAACACCCAGTTATTAGATCCTTTCCAAGTACACAAAAGGAAGGAAATGAATGGTTTGTGAACACCCATATGCAATAGCAGACATTTCTCAGTGAGACTAAATGAAAAGTTTTTCAGTACAATGAATGCCCTGAGGCACCACAAGAATTTACTTCATAGGAGTAAAAAAGATACATGAATTTGATACCTAAATATTTTAGGAACACCAATCAGTTAGAACACACCTTCCGATTATTTGCACTCAATTTTGAGAAGAATGTGCTATAGGCTGACATACAAGAAAAAATAATTCCACTATTTCAAATAATACACTAGCATTCATATATATGTTTTAATCTATTCAGATTTGTAAAAGGCTCAAAAAAAGAAGCTATCCAATACTTGAGTTATTACATGCATCAAGATGCATAACATAAAAGAGATTTCTTTTAGATTTTTACCAGTGATCAGCATTTCTCACTTATTTTACCCTTTCCACCACATTTAGGGAAAATGGGGCTTAATTATGGAAGCTAGCAGCTGTTGTAGCTCCGTAATGCATATAAATAAAACACCAAAAGCCTGCAGGGCCTCCTTTTGGGGTTACTATTTTAATGAAGCAGTATCACAGTTCTACCTCATTCCACCCTTTCCACGGTGCATATCAGCAGTAAATCTCATCGACTGCACGCTGCATCACTGAATTAAAGATAGAACCTACTGGGATGGAGCTGAAACCGATGTGAATTTAGAGCTATACCACACGTAGCGGGAGCAGCAAGTCTTGAGCAGGGACTGGGCTCATCGCCCACATCACGGCCTTATCAAAGTATCAAGCAAATAATAAACATAAAAAATAAAGTTCAATAACTTCATTATCAGTATAACTAAACACAGCTTTCATAAACATATCAGGTCTATGCCTGCAAAGCCTTATAGTCACTTTTTCCTTTATTCCCCTCAGCCAAAAAGCAAACCTTTATTATCACTTAGAGTCCACCTGGTTCTCCAAACAGCAATTACACCACCTGTGCAGGCATTCTACACTAGAGCAAATTTAGTCCCACTTCTCTGTCATTTCTGCTAGACTGTAGCTGCCACCCAGTCTATCTGCCTCTCATTAGCAAAGCAGATCCTGGTAATAAGCAAGAGGACTCCTCACATATGGCAAAGAGACAGCAAAGACATTTGATGGATGTCACGCTGCCACTGACTCCTACGTCCATCTCAGCAATGCAAGCCTTCCGTGAGCACCAGTAACTGTGCATGCACAGAACACACGTTTCCCCTGCTTCCTGAGCAGGCTGGGGTTGGCACATGCAGCAGTCTCATTCCGTTTGTGTGAAAGTTTCATTTTTCCCCATTATGAGTCCCCACAGCCCAGATTGATAGTAGACTCAGCTGTCCTTTATAATTACATTTTAATGACTTAGGATGGTTGTTTGCATTTTGGCAACTTGTTTAATAGTGATGACATTTAAATTGTCACAACTAGGCTTCAAAGTTATCAATTTATTAGATGATCAGGAAACTTCACACCTATGGCGGTAAGGTTTTTTGGCTGCAAAATCAGTAATCCATCAGCACACTGATTTATATAATGAGGGTTATTTCATAGGGATATGCTTTAGTTAATTCAGCCCTGAAAGTGATTTACTTGCACGAATTAAAAAGGTTCTGTTTACTTATTTATTACTTTAGATTGACAGATACTCTAAAAACACACATATTGTGTTTTGTCTTCTGTTGCCTTTTCATTTCAGTACATTGACTTTTTGTGCACATATCCATTCATTTCTTCTCCTTTCGCAAATGAACCTGGGATTTGCAGAATCACATATGATTCCTTCAGAGAAACACTTCTCTGACACAGCAACAGAAGCACTCAAATATTGCATAGTTCATATTCTCAGTAGATTTTTTTTTGCTAAGTATTTCAACACCCATCCCCCAATGGTGCATCAAAACAGTTGTCCAACTCCTTATAAATGTAGAAGTCATGAATAGCAGAAAAATTAACCCTGATTGCCTGGTCTAAATATCAGGTTTAATCATAGTACTCTCAGCTGCCTGGGACATACCCTACACAATGCTTGTTTACCCCTCACGTTCCCTACTTCCCATTTCCAACCCAATGGTTTCAAAGTATCCCTGAAGTCTCCCACCCAGACCTATTTGACCTGCTGTTTAGAAAAGAACCAACACGTGGCAGGGGCAGGTAAAGCTCATGAGTTTCCTCACAAACCCACTGCTGCACAGCCCCAGCTCTGGAGGGGGAACAGCTGCAAATGAGGAGTGCTGGCCAGGCCCTCTAGAACAAATTGATATCCTGCCATGTCTCCAGAATTGGAGCTCAGCTCCAGGACTGGCAAGCACATCCCGGCCATTCCCATCAGTGGCACAGAGCAGCTCCCCTCACCAGGCAGACTGACCATGGATGGCAGCTGCAGGAGGTGGTGGGGCTGCAGCCCACAAGCAACCCATGCTTCTGGCAAAGGAGGTTGAAACTGGTCAGTTGATTCAGAAGTTACTGAGGGGCGCAGCATGCAGGTGAAATTGACACACATTGACTTTTAGGAAATCGACTAAAACATGCTCATACACCTGATTGGTGATTTTTATCAATAGGGATATGCCAGTCATCACCAAGAAAATTAGCTCTGGCAGGGGCAGGAGAGGGACTACTGCTCACTGCCAAGTCCCTGATGTACAAATGGCACTGCTGACAGGCACCATGCAGATGCAAGCGAACACCCTGTGAGCTCCCACCGACCTCAGGGACTTGGCCCAGCATAGGGTGTGCCATATAATCTTTCATCCAAGAGAGGACTGGCTGTAATACACAAGTAGGAGAAAAAAAAATCTAATGAATGTTCTTCTCTTGACAATTTTGACTGGCTTTTCCTCCTTATCAGTGGTATTACCTTCAAGCAAGCAATCATTAAGCAAACAGATCTCAAAGAAAAGTCATTTCAAGTACAGATTTCTTCCACTAAATTCCCTGGAGTGCCCACTCTGTAGCCCTTGGGCAAAATCCAGCATGAATCTATCTCAAGAATAGGCCAATGCTCATTAATCAAGCAAAGGCCTGGCTGAAATCCTCACAGGCAGCTGCACAGAACGCCAAGTCACCTTGTTGTAACTGATCTAGGTACGCTGCAGTGCCAAAAGCCAGAAAGCTGCCAGAGACCATTCTATTACAGATGGAAAGCCAGTAAAGAGAACAAGGAAAGTAATTAAAAAATGTATTTCTCAAGCTCATTGGACATGGATCAAAATTTGAACACAGAACGAATAACCGAAATAAATGTGACAGGTCGCAGAAATACACATTAGTGAGCTGCTGAAAGAAAAAGCTTCAAATAGACTCTCACAAGTTTTTGGAAGAGAAGGAAGAGGTCCTCAGGGCAATCCCCATGGGAATTCTTTGACTCTGGGAAGTGGGAGGGTTCATCTAACGAATGATTGAAAAACTTGCCCTTCTACCTAGAAAGCTGGAAGATCCCCAGAAACCTGAACAAGTCCTAGAAAGTTTGCATAAACACCCCTGCAGATGGCTGAGCATTATCTTTATGCCCTTGTCAGTGCTCATACCTTGCCAATCTCACGCCCTCTGCCCTGACCTCTGCTCTGTTTTCAGGGGTGGCCTTTGAAGTGTGTGATTGCTGCAGTGGAGATGGCTTGTGGGACAGGGCAGCCCGGGGCTGTGTCACTTGTTCTAGCTGGGAGCTGTGCTGGCTCTCAGCACAAGTAAAGCACGATGTGAATCCTGCCTGTTCCAGCCCCACCCAGCCCCTGGAGACAGCCTCAACCCGATCCCAAGCACCTCGTTGATTTTGTTTAATGAAGATTAGAAAGCTCTATCAGCAGAGGACTGACAGGCAATCATCTTCAGCAGGGTGAAAAATAAACTGGAGTAGTGAGACAGCAACCTGTTGCAGCTGTTTGCTCAGTGAGTGCACCGTGTCAGACATTTCTCAGCTGCATGTCATGACAAGCAGTCAAGGAAGGACAGCATGGAGCCATCTCCAGGTCTGAAGGAAGGCTTCCACCTGTTTTTTCTTGGTCTGACAACAAACACCACATCTGTCTTTGTCCTGAGGCAATCATTATGGCCACAGCACCACTACCACAAAAATAGGGGTGAAAGCTGCTATTTGAAAACAAGCTGAAGTCTGAGCCTTATTTCCTATACATACACAGCAAAAAGCATCATCCCCAGCAGGCTCACCAGTTATTTTCACCAGCTGCTATCAGTAGGTTCCAGTACTGTAAAGGCAGTTTAAAAAAAATACACCTCAATTTTTATTGAGCTTTGAAGACCTCTGCTTCTATTTCAGATCTGAATAAAGCATTGTGCTCCTGAAGGTTTGTCTGCTTTTCCCATCTGTACTAGCTGACCAAATACAATATATTGTATTTGCCAGAAAATTCTGCTTTATCAGGTTAGAGTGAAATTTCTCCTGAGATGAACCTGAGTAACACTCAGCTACAAAATATAAGCTCTCAAGTTTGGAAATATTCAGTACTTTTATGTAGTTTGATTATAACTCATGCATTATTTTCTACACTAAAAATGCTTAAGTGTTTCAAAAACCCAATTTGCTCATCATTTATTTTACTTTACTGCTTTCTACAGCAGCCTTGTAATTTCTACTGACTGTTGTAAAAATTGATAATGAAAAAAGTGAAAATAATGCTTCAATAGAGCTTACAGCTTTGAATTGCCACTTTCAGATTCGCTGCCTTGAATATTGTATTCACCCCTTCCTTTCTCTGGGTTGTTCCAGACTGAAGGGGACCCAGCCCCAAGGTATCTGAGCAAGGGGCAGGGTAGGTCCATGGGCAGCAGCTGGTTCAGCCAGGAGTCCAAAACACAAAGCAGCCCATGAGGACAAGGCGGGGCAGAGGCAAGAGCAGGAAGTCAAACCAGGCATCACACCTGGATGGAGCTGCTTGGAGACAGAACCATCAACCAAGGGCCCATGGCCAGGGCAAGGCCGGGGGACAGCTGAAGACCAACCCTGGTCCAGGCCTGCTCAGGAGAAGACCAAACCCTCGGGCTGACCTCAAATGGGGTTCTGGGCCCATGGGCAGGGGGTGTGGCTGCAGGGACCCAGATGAGGCTGGTCAGGGCCTATTAAGGCCTAATAAAGGCCTATCAATGCACTCTGAGCTGTGACAGATTCATTAGGCTTAGTTTTGTTAAATAAAACTTAATATATTAAAGACGGCTTTAGGAAGTCAAAACCAACCAACCAAACAAAACCCCCGAACAAATAATCAGGGCCCATTTCAATAGTATGGATATTATTAATATTATGGCATACTATGTCTCCTCACTACTTCTGGGATTCAAACTTCCAAGGCAAATAAAGCTTCCCTCTTCGTATGAAAACAAAAATAAAAGTACCAAATTGTGAAGTGAATTTTTTTAAGCAGTCTTCTGCCAGTATCAACCCCTCTTCCAAATGCTTCCTCACCTCTGCCTCTGCCTCTCAGCCTCTCTGCACAGGACAAGAGTCAAGCTAGTGAGCACATATGATGTAGGACCAAGGTTAGCATAAAAAACAAAAACATGCAGAGCCTGAATTCTACTCATATATCCAGAAGAAAATGCAGAGCAAGAAAAGACTTCCAAGAAGGGGCTTAAATGTAATTTCTGGTGAAATTACTGTACTATCTTTGACAAATCCTTCTTTACAAGGAGTGCCAGATAAAGCCCTCTGGTATTGCCTCTGGATTAGCCCAACTTTGAGAGCTGGGAACCTGGGAGTACAGTAAATCGACATTTCATCTCCCTTGGGAAGGACATTGCTTCCACTGTCCTGGCATCCTGCAGGCCAATGGAGCACACAAATGTCACCAGAATACTGACACATCCTTGTTAAAAAGTAGTTCAAATTTCATAAAAGATTGGATCAAAACCCATGTTTCCGTAACAGAAGACATTATGTGAATGTTTTATAGAAATGGGAAATAATCACAAAATTTTCACAGCTAGAGTATTAAGAAAAATTCCCTGCCAGCAGCAGAATATACTTTAACGTCATGATTTTTATAAACTGTGAATGATGAGATGTAAATTACGCTGCCACTGAAAAAAAAAGAACTGTATTCAACAGAATATTTTCTGCCTACAGTATTATTATGAGTAACAACTTCTTGACTGTTATTCCTGTGGTCAAGCAAAATGAAGATAAATGTTTGCATATACAACTTTTAAAATCACTTTTAGATGACAGCAGGTTACTTTTTTGTTACTACATACAAAATAACTTTTTACGTTATAGTTTGTTTCATCAGTGATGTCACATTATATTCTCTTTGCTTTCCATACCTTTTTTAGAAAGCCCTTCAGTTGTGCAGAAAGATTGCCTGGTACCATCGTTGGCATAGTTCACACATTCATTCCCTTAACACTGTCTTTTTGTCTACTCCCTTCTCTTCTGGTTGCATACAACAGCTCAGGCTTTTGAGCTTTTTCAAAATGCTTTCGCTTAACTGAAGTGTCTCACTGCAGTATGGAAGTATCTGGATAAGCAGGAGGTGACTGATCATCTGATCAGATGCCTTTGGCTGTAAGTGTTGGGAAACCTTTTTGATGTTGGTCCGTTTCTTCCAGCTCACATTAGGACCAAGACACTCCTTGAGTTTCCATCTGGTTGTTTCATCTATGTCTTCTGGGAGTCTATATGAACAAATCAAGAACCCCCAGGATATATTCCATTTTATCTCTGTAAGTTGGAGAGAAAGGATCTCTATTTTCCCCTCCATTTGTCTATATTGCATTATAAAGTTACTGCGTTAGTGATGCTGGCAGCCGAACTGGAGAAAGTAACCTGCCAGCAAGGGAGGAGTTAGTAGAGGTGGACTACGCAGTAAAAACAGAGTTAATGTCAGATCAAAGACTCTGAAAGAGTAAGCCCTGAATTCATACAGAACATTTGCTATCTGATCTTATTTCCATCTGTCTCTCTCAGAAGGGCTTGTCTCCACAGTTTCCAAGGCATTATGTTTTCAGAACCAGAATGGTAGCAGTGGTACAACAACTGTATTTAAACTAATAACATATTTAAACTGATCCTTTGATCATCTGTATTTTGTTAATTTTCTGACAGACTCATAAGATTCGGTATATCAAATTCTGGGTTACTGCTTCTCTCTTCTTCTGCTATTTGTAAACACTGTCACGTACTGACAGTCTAGGAAAGCCGCAGTTCCTTTGCCATAACTACACTCCGACATTCTTGTTACATTTGCAGGCTAGTCCTAACTAGTTTCTTCAAGATTAACATAAACAGTGTTTCAAATGTGTTGCTATCAGATTCCCAGCATTAATTAGAAAAGTATCCTTCAGATATGGATTTAATTTGCATCCATGCATTCATAGCAGGATGTTCCTTTGCAATTGTTACATATTGAAAAGCCTCCATATAAACCTCACAAAAAGTGAGTATTCTGAGATCTGCTCTACTGCTTCTGAAATATGTTTAAACCTTGTGCTATTAAGCAAAGATCTCAATGTCACTTTTTCATTATGGGTCAACATATGACTAAGCTGTATGTTTACACTGATAATAGCTGCATGATAAATATTTACATGGATTATATAGTTAGCAGTAAGGCGTAAGCAGTGCTAACCGTATGCGTCACTCCTGTACCAAGAGTACATGGGTTATGAAAATGATGGGTTTGGTTTTTTCTTCTTTATTTTCCTTCCAAGTACTGAATTCTCTTTCTAATCAGGCCAGACATAACCAGGAAACAGAACCTATACTGTTAATAGTTGCTTAAATGGAAAAGGATGCTGTCTCACATGAATTCAACCGACCTTTTATGTGTCAGGCCTTCAGTTATTCTTACTCAAGAACATTTTTCATGTTGAGGAAACCTGAGTAATAGCTCATATGGCACACGTATATAAAATTCATAATTTGTCAAAAAAAAAAAAAGTTGTAATATGCGAACAGTGTTTCTCATGTCATTCAATTTTATTGGTAAGAAAAATTAACATTCAGGCAAAAAAGTACAAGAAATCCATGAAGTGAATGGTGGCATGAGATTAAAGAAAGAGAGCAGCAGGTGTTTCTTTTTTTCTTCTAACGAGCTATTTATGTAAGTATAAAATAACCCAGAAGATCTGGTGGGATTTTAATAAAATTCGTGTAGAACAAGGAAAAAAACCCCAACTTTTAAGGACTTAATGGGTATAAAATCCCACACTTGGGTAAAGAGTACAAGAACAATGATGGGTTATTTTTTTAAACCTAGCTACATATATGGCCCATTAATTATAGCACTAGAACACATTATTCATTTCCTTAGCTTCCCATTGTTCCTGTGTCTTGTTATCCCTGCCATATCATTAAGGATCTGAAAAGAGAGAATAGTAATATATGATTGCTCAGATTGACCCACGAAGGGAGCTACGATCTTCTAGGTCCCAGAAAGGAACCACAACCTCAGGACCTGCACATCCAGTAATAAGATCTGGGCCTGTATTGAGCCAATAAATATGGCATCTTTAAGAATTATGGACTGAAGTTATGATTGCCTGAAAATGGAGTATGCTGTTATAGGAAATGGTGCCAAATGTAGAAAACCTGGTGTATGATAGAAAATCTATCAGTTCAGGCACTTTCAACTCCCACATCCTGTGATTTCTACGAATTATTATGATTAGCGTTAATTGAGGTAACAGATCTAAATGTGCCAAAAGTAAGGAGCTTAAGGTAACATGTCTAAACGGTGGCACACACTGAGCCTTGCCCGCCTCTTTTGGCTTCTGTTCATTCTTGGAAGCGAGGACTATGCTGAAGTTGCTTGTTTTGGCAAAGCCTGCCCCTTTAACTTGATCTCCACCCTATTTCTAGGAATTCAGCCCCTTTCATGCCTGCCAGTCTGCTGAGCTGTGAGCTGTTTTTGGAAGGGCAGAATGCAATTTTCTTATAAATTCTATGACATACTTGTGCTAGTTGCCAAAATGTTCTATGAAACCTGAGTGCCACACAAATGACAGCAAAATCAGGCCATTTACATGTAGCTTTGGCTATGGGTTTTGTGTGATTCATTTCTAGTCACATATTTGCACCATCAGCTTGCCAACATTTCTATGAGAACCTATTATTTCAGGCATTTATAATTTGCTCAGTGTATTCCCTACTGAATATTAATAACAAAGCTCATAGTCTGGCTATCTGTGTCAAATTTGGGGAATAATACAGTGACACCAGTGACTAATACTCTACACAAGTGAAACTAATACAGTTTTTAGCTGCGCCAGGGGAGGTTTAGGTTAGACATTAGGATGAAATTCTTCACGGAAAGGGTCATTAGACAGTGGAATGGGCTGCCCAGGGAGGTGGAGTCACTGTCCCTGGAGGTGTTTAACGAAAGACTGGATGTGGCACTGAGTGCCATGGTCTGTTTAACACGGTAGTGTTTAGTCGTAGGTTGGATTTGATGATCTCTGAGTCTTTTCCAACCTTGTTGATTCTGTGATTCTGCAATGTCTTCATCTAACTGCTTTTAACGCTTGCAAAAAAAAAAAAACCAACTCCTCGAACTATAAAACTTACAGAACTAGTTACTGTTTTGCATGTGCAGTAAAACGCTTTCAAAGGAAACCTGATTATGTATTTAAATAGTGGGCAGTGCCAGTGTCCGATCCCCGCCCCGAGACACCGCCTCAGCTTTCCCGCCTCCGCCCTCAGCCCGCCCGCGCAGCGCGCCCCTGGCGGTGCGGCGGCCCCGGCGCAGGCGCGGTGCGTTCCCTGGGCCCCTCCCCTCGCCGCTGAGTGGCGGCCGCGGGTCACGTGGGGCGGCGCGAGGGCCCGGGTGCTGCCGCTGCCGGAGAACGTGAGTGCAGGGAGGGGGGGATGTTGGAGCTGCCGCCGCCATCACCTCCTCCTCCTCGTCCCTGCGCGGCGGCCCCTCCTCCCGCCGTGCTCTCCTATTCTGCTCTCCTGCCCTCCTTCTCTCTTGCCTTTGCCGCCGCCTCCCGGCGGAGAGCGGCTCCCCGGCTGTGAGGGGCGCGGCCCACGCCCGGGGAGCGCCGCCCTGCTGAGCCGGGGATGCCCGGTGCAAGCCCCAACAAGCGGGGTCTGGGCTGGGTTGGCTGCCCTCAAGGTGTGCTCTGTAGGAAGTTTCCCTCCGCAGGGCTTAGCTCGTTCCCCGCCGCTGCGAGGAGTGGTGGTGGGAATTACGGAAGTGAAGCGGCCTCAGAAGTCGAATCCGCAGTATTTCACGGTTTCACAGCCGTTATCTTTATACGCACACCCACCCTCGTGCCTGTGGGACTCGGTTCTTGAGAGCGCTCTCGGTGGGCAGCAGCAGCCGAGTGTCGGGAGCCCGCGGGGCTTATCCACAGCCACACCCGTACATGTGCTGTGCTCCTCACAGCCTCCGCAGTTTGGGTTTATTGCTTTCATTTACTCCCTTTTCTAAAGCGGTATTTTTACAAATTCTATACATAACTTATTTTAAAAAATCAATAACTGGCCAGAACTGTATCTCTTCCTTTGTTAAAACTGCGAAACAAAAAAACTTACCCCCCAAAACTGTGAATAACTTTCACCTGTATCAGAGAAGAAGTGTATCTGTGCTGTATTTGGTAAGCTTTCTTACAGTTGTTAGAACACCAAGTTTAAGTAATTCGGGTGTCTATAAAGTGTAATTAACAATACCTGAGCTGGTTTGATTTCCTGAAATAGCACAGTGATGTTCTTCCTGGAACTGCTTTTTTTAATCGACATAGATTGAAGGTATTGACAACAGTAGTATAACACTAATACTAGAAAGCATATGTTTCTGAATTGTTTGTAGGTTTAACCAGTATTATTTAAAATGGATTTCTTCAAAAAGTAAGTTTCCCTTTCTCCTACACACTGCAGACAAATTTTCCCTCAAATCTACCAAGGAATGGTAAAATTGTAAGAGTTGTTGTGCTTCACACTTCTGAAGTGAAGTCAGGCAATCTTTGATGGTTTCATTTTTAATAATATTACAAAATTCTTATGATAAAGGAGAATGGTTTTCTAGTATGATTATACAAGTGTAACAATTGCAAACAAGTGGGGAAAAAAAAAGAAAAAACAACAAACCCCAACCAAAACCCAAATCACTGACCCTAGAGTTAAACATCTGTGAAGTTAAAACTCAGTTGTGGTCTAATCTGAAGTTCGCCGTTGTTTTGATGTATTTTTATTTTAAGCTGTGACATCCCCTTACCTTTGCAAGTACAGTGATATTAAATATTTATGACTACTTTATTTCTCCAACTTCAATTAGTGTAGATGTATCCTGGTGTTTTGAGAGGCAGTTACTAATTGCTGTCTGTTATGAGAGAGATTTGACCTAGTCCCTTGGGTTCTTTACTCTGAAAGCTGTCTCATTTATTTTGGGATAAGGTGGCCAAAATGATTCTTGGCATGTATTGTTTAATGTGTATATTTTATTGTCAGTAGTAATTGTTGCACCCTTCAGAACACAATTTTCAGTTTTAAGTTGAAGTTTTTAGTATAAAAGCTTATTTTGTTTAGGACTTCTTCTTCTAGGGGTACTTAAGAGGATTAAAAATCTATAAAAGATTTTCAATTTTCATGCTGAAGCAGATATAATAGGCAGAATAACTTATTTATTCTCATAGAAAACTTTGAATGAAATTTAAAGTGTTGCATAATAAAAAAAGACAGTGGTATAGCCATTTATAAAGTCATTTAACATTGATATTTAACTTTGTATTGTCTCAGCAAGGCAATTATTGACTTAAATAGTTTTAAAACATTTTTATGACAGGTAGGTGACTTCTCTCACCAAATTCTGGAATGCTGTGTCTTTTCAGTTCACCATTCAGTATTCCTTTGTGAAGGAAAGCCCTTTAAAGACACATTTGATGAATCCAGAAGTTGTTCTTTATGAAGTAATTAATTTTATAATTAAGTCAGAACCTTGTCTTTTTTTTGAACTGTGTAATTGACTGTACACTTCAGAGCTTATTGTAGTTGACAGCTTGCAGCTGACCTTCTCCTTGCATACTTATTAAATATAAACAGGATGATTAATTATGTTTCAAATTTTTAGGGGTTTTTTTCCTTGCATTGTTTTTTTTTTTTCTGTTAGGCCTTTTCCCCACCCCCTTCCAAAGTTTGAGGGCCACAGTAAAAGTGTTTACAGTTTGCTCCTGCTTCCTTTGCCCTCCTCTTTTGCCCTGAAAGCAGTTTCTGTCTTTACCTGGAGAAGCCTTTGTGTCCTGAGACTGGTATCTTCACAGTCAAGTAGTGTGGGCCGGTTGAGGCTTATCTGTATTGTGGGATGGTTTGTGCTTAGGATCTAATATTCACCCTTTATGTTTCAAGTGGTTTTGACATTGTTCCAGCTCTAATCTGGATGTGTAGGCTGAATGCACAATTTTTTTTTTCCCCCCCAGAGTGTACTTGATTTTGCAAAAACATAAATTAAAATTTCAGGGTAGTTATGTCTGTTTTGAGGGGAGCAAGGGTACAGGGAGATTCTTTTCCTTCAAATTCAAATTACAGCTATAGGACAAGACAGTAGAACATTATATTTTAGCTGGTATTTACTAAAATATTTACTTTATTACATTCGTTTTTCAGTAATGTGAAGTCATAATATTTTATGATTGCCAAGTGAGTGAGGGGGGTTGTCACAGTAAAAATAAAAGTTTAAATGCTTTTTACTTGGTTAGTACAAAGCAAACAAACAGATTCCAAGAATATTAAGTTCAGACATTTATCTTGAGTAGGTGACAAAAATGCAGACACGTGGCAGCCTGGATGCAGGACAAATGTCCGTTTCAAGTCTACGCTGGAAATTTGTACGTTTTGAAGTGGGTGGCATGTTTTAAAAAACAAAAGAAAAAGGAAAAAGTGCTTCATTGTTTCAAGCCTCATTTGACTTTTAATAAACAGAGTAGAGGCTGAGGAGGAATGTTCAAACAGTTGAAAGCTCTATATGCTTTTAGGGAGTTGCATTCCATAAGGCTCTCAAATAACTACTGTTTTCTTTCTCATATCTTTTTCCTTTCGACTCAAACACGTAATGTGTTTTGGCTGACATTTTTGATTGCTCCCAGTAATGGGAATGGTTTATGATAACTAGCACTGCTGTAATCCTGGTGGAAAGCATTGCCATGATTATTGTCTGGATATGTGCTAGATGAGGGTTTCTTTACTTAGGTGCATAGGTGTTAAAAGTACTTAAACTGGAAATTTAAGGGTATCAGAAGCAGATATGGAAACTTTAAAACATAAGACTATTTGGCAATTTGAACAAAATGGTATGGCAAGATTTTGAGGTTTCCACATAACTTGCATTAAAAGGCTGTTCACTTTTAAATTCTAGCAGTTTTTGTATCGACTGTTTTGTGATGAAAAAGATGTAATTGTGTCAGCGGTACAAGAAAAGCCAGAGGTCTGGGCAGAAGATTATAAGAATATTTGGGGATGTTGATCTGCCTGATATCAGAGCAAGTAGTGTGGAAAAAGAGAATGACATTGAGTAAACTTGTGATTAAGTATTTTTTTTAATGTTGACTTTAAAGTCAAGGACTGACAATTTTAATTATCTGCAGTGACCAATTTACACTTTAACAGGTTGGTTCATTTGAGCTTTGTGGGGGCTACAGCTGTGGTCTCTGGAGTTAAATTGTTATCATTAGAAACTGGGTTTAGAAGCCACCAGTGTAGGAAGTTATATGTTCAAGAGGCCTGGTATAAACTACGTTTTCTGGTGTTTTCACTCTGTTTTGGACAAGGCTCAGGCATTATGTAGCATCTCCAAGATAATAACGTGGGAAAAATTGCAGTGACTTTCATTGTAATGTAGCAAATACATTTTACATGCGTTCTGGTTTACTGCAGTTGTTTTGAGGATAAAAAAACCGACCAGGTTGGTTTTTTTCTTCTCTTAAATTGCTATAGTAAGCATAAATGTGATTTAAAGAGAAATGCAGAGACTAGAATACTTAACTATAAGAAGTGGCATTAATTAATTCTCTATGTGAACTAGCATGGAACTACATGCTCCTCTCACTTCAGGACAAACAGAGAAGGTAGGCTGGCTGCTACCTGCTCATCTTTGATGTTCCACCCTGTGCAGGTCTCCCAGGTCCTTCTGTTGTTACAGGGTAACATCATCCAGAGGTGCTTTCCTTCTTTTCCATGTGCTCGCTGGCTTCATGGAATGCAACCAAATCAAATTATTAAGAATACTCTGAATACCTAAATAAAAATGTTTAGTAAAGTGTTTGTAGGCATGGCAATAGTCTGTAGAAATGTGAAACTTAGTAAATCCTAACAGACATAATGGGGACACTGCATCTTGAGCTGTCCTTTATGAGTGTCTAATTTTTCCTCCTGTCCTCTAGAAGAAGTGGATTGTTGCTTGTTTATCTAATCAAAAAGTTGAAGAGGAATCAT
Organism: Falcunculus frontatus; assembly: GCA_013398115.1. Taxonomy (NCBI): domain Eukaryota; kingdom Metazoa; phylum Chordata; class Aves; order Passeriformes; genus Falcunculus; species Falcunculus frontatus. Next base: position 268,324 of record VZRV01000202.1, on the reverse strand, counting down.
TTCATATGATGAATTGGAAAAGCATTTAAATAAAAAATGAATATATTATCAACTTTAACTATTTTGTGTATAGTGATAAGGTTAATGGGGTGTTGAGAATTTTGTATATATCTCAGTATTTCAGGCAGTTTAATTTGAAAGCTGGTGGCAAAGTTTTGAAGAGTAATTGTGTTTTGCTGGTTCTACATAACTGATACTTACACGTGGAATAATGTGTTGTGTATCTTCAGCAGTTCTGCAAAGAAGGGGCACCCTGGAGGGGAGGAGAGGCTGTGCTGTTGTTGGGCCGCCTTGCAGAGTTTTCAGAAGTAAAAGTAGGATTGGCCAAGTTGCGGTAGCCCTTGGAACCAGCTTGAAATCCTGGGGCTCTTCCAGTCTTCCACGGGTGCTTCCACACTCTGGAAACGCCACATCCCCCTGTGCTGTGTTGTCAAGTGCAGCTGCCTCCCTCCTCTCTTGTCAGTTCCTGTCAGAGTGACTCCATTTCTAGCCTGATCTATTTCTGTGGCTGTCTTTAATCCCCTGTTTTTTTCTGGCATAAATAAAGCAGAGATGAAAATTTTTTTACAACTGTTTAAATTTTATATGCTGGTTTTGTATATGATTCCCTCCTATAGTTTTCTTTTCTCCATTGCATACTTCTAAACTAAACTCTTTATCCTAATCCCTAGGAAAGCAGTAAGAATTTTCAAACTGCATGTAAGAGTGCTTAGCTATGTCTCTATGTCCTCACTTTTTTTCCTCACTTGAATTTTTGTTCTGATGTATAAAAGGTCTCAGCTGATTACCTTGATGAATTTTTTGTGCTTAAAAAACCCCCCAAAACAGTGATGAGCTTAAAAACACCCTTATATGTGTATAACAAGTTATCTTCTTTCTTTCAGAATTTCCAAAACATGTATGGTTTTGAAATTGAACAGAAGACAGGAAATTGGAATAATCTTCACATTTCTTTGAATAAGAAGTAATAATAATAATGGAACGAAGGCAGAGAGGAGTCAGTGCTGGACTGCTTTTGCTGCTTTATCAAATTTCTCAAGTTGGATTCCAGAACATTCCTTCTGTTACCCTTGGGGTACTTGTACTGAATATTTTTCTCTTTCTGAATCCTGTGAGGCCACTGTCTGAAGTTTGTCTCAGTGTAAATGAAGCTGTCCACAGAAAGAACTGGCAGCGTTTGCTGCTTGCTCCTTTCCACCATGCAGATGATTGGCATTTGTATTATAACATGATTTCCATGCTTTGGAAGGGCATAATGCTGGAAAGAAAGCTTAAGAGCATATGGTTTGCCTACATAATTGCAGTATTTTCACTACTGATTGGAGTAGTTTACATGGTGCTGGAACTCCTGCTTGTGGTAATTCTGGATGATCCTTCTTATGAAATGAATTGTGGAGTAGGTTTTTCAGGTAAGACACAGACTTGGTCCAACTTACGTATGTAAAATTAGTATGTATAGTTGCTATATAACAGTAATTGTTAATTGCAGAAAGTGGATAGGTGTGCATCTGTATATATGTATGATTGTCATGTCAGTAAGGTTATCCTGTTTTTCAATTTAAAGCATGTACTCTGGGTGTGAACGTTATGTAATTCAGTTCATGTTCTTGTGACTGACAGGGACTTTACCTGAGAACATGAAAATATCGTCATCCTGGTAGAACTGTGTTTTCTGTGTAATACCACTGTTTAATTGAAGTCTGAACTCCGAATTTTCTGATGTCGGTAATGCTCATCAGGTGGCTTCTAGAAGAGGCTATCAGTTTAAAATTACTTGTGCCTGTCTTTGGAGAGACTCCCCTAGATTTCCTTCTGCTAGCAACATCCAAACACCTGATTTTGGTCATCTTCTTTCCAGTAATGGTCTTGTCTTCTCCTTTAGGAGATCAGTTTCAAGTCAGTAAACTCCTTCTCTTTACAAAAGTCTGCAGTCGAGTGGAAAAGTAGCCCTGCTTTTCTGGATAAGTAGGGGATTTCCTTGCTGTCACTGGGACCTAGCCTTAGAAGGCAAGCCCTCTTTTTCAGCGTCTAAAAAAGCTGTTTCAACACCTCAGGATTCCTTGTGATATTCTGGTTGGTATGAGTTGGGACATCCTGGGAGTTGCTCCCCTGGCCCTCCGGATATTTTCTGATCACCCCCCTTTGGTAACAAGACGTGCCCCGTTCTAATATCAGCCTTTCTGCTGGCTGTAGAGGCCCTGAGTGCAGCATCTTTCCTTGAAGGGTTTGGCTGCCTATGCCAGCCTCGATGTGTCCGTGTCAGAACTTTTACTTGTTCATTTTTCAAGGTTTTTTCAGACCACTGTGAGCTTTCTCTTGAGAGGAACTTTTTCATAACACTTCCAAGAAGTTCTCGGAATTCATTCCATCATATCAGCTGGTGGCTGCATGATAAAACAGTTGCAGTCAGTTAGAAATGAATGATTATTTACTGTGATTAAAAGTGATTTATTTACTTTTTTTTCAGAACCAAGTGATTCTGGAGTATGTGTAAGATGATTTTCCTTTAATTCAGAATTTGAACCTACTGTTGAGCTTTAAATATCTTTCTTTGTCTTGTTTTTGGTAGTAGCTTTTCTCAATTCACAGAACATTTTTTTGAGTCTGCAAATTTTGTCAATTATTTCTACTAGAACTCCCATTTTAAATTATGTTTGTATAGTTTTGAACACCTGAATAACTACAGTGAGCAGGCACATTAAAAAGCAACTTAGATTTGGCTGTTATACATTTTTTTTTTTTTTAAGTCACTGAGAAGTATCACTGAGAAAACAGAACTGTTGTTCTGGCATGCAGCAGTATGCTTCATGGTGCTTTGAAACTGCATGGTACTTCAAATTGTTTGCATTTCCTTATTATTTGTGCACAAGTACTTCTCTCTTCATGTGATTTCTTCTTGTTTGCAGGAGTCTTGTTTGCTTTGAAAGTTCTAAACAACCATTATAATCCAGGAAGAGTGAGCAGTGTCCTTGGATTGACGATATCCAGTAAATATGCTTGTTGGGTGGAGCTGGTGGCTATTCATTTAATCTCCCCAGGGTAAGTGCATTTAATATTTCAAAGAAAGCAGAAGAGATCTGGGCTGTCTGGAGTAGTTTGAAATGTATCATGAAGTGTGAGTAGTGTGAGCTGGTATCCCAGTGCAGTGTTGGGGCTGCAGTCTGCTTCTTCCTTAAAAACCTCTATTTTGAGTACATCTCAGAAGAAAGCCTGCAATACTGTTCCCAGAAGGTGTAACTGAGTATTAGAGGGAAGATAACAAAAGCTGATGGACAAGGCAAAGGGATGTGCCTTTTCAACGAGGTAACTAAACTACTACACCATGGTGCCCAGGGCTTCATTAGCTGAGCAGCATTCCGCTGTTTGCTTGCCATTTCGGTCCTAGCCCACTCTGGCTTAGTCACTTCTAATTTATGATAAAATTATCATCCAGTATTCTGCAAATTCTGTGCAGTGTCACTCTCCTACTGTGCTGCTGGTCATCTCCCTCAGTTTCCCTGTGTGCTCTGTGCCAGAAGAGTTCATCTGCCCCTACCTCTGTGAGAACAGGGCCTTGCTCTTCTTTGGCAGTTGATTTTTGTAATCCTATTTGCAAATCAGTTATTTTCCTGTGTAATATTTTGTAACTGTGCATCACACTGGAGAATATGTGCAAAGTACAGACACAAAACCTATGAACTAGCAAATCACAGTTTATATACAATTTCCCACTTTTCAGAAAGATTTAAAAAAAAAAAAGAGCTCAGCAATACTGAGATGTTCCTTGTCAGATACTGTGATATACAGATTGAATTCTCCTTCTGCTCTAGGAAATCTTCTAATATTGCTTAGGTTAAACACTGGTTTTATTGCTTTATGCCTGGCTGCTTGATTGACTGCAGCAAGGATTAAAGACAGAAGAATGTTCTGCCCAAATGCAGTTTTATTTGTGAGCTGCATGGCATTCCTAGAAATATAAAACTAAAGCTTTCAGTGCATTAAAAATGTTTTTCTGAAAAATATAAACTGTTGTTCTAGCTGAACATAGTTTTTATTTGGTGATATGTTTAACAATACTGCATATTATTAAAGAATAGTGGAAGAGTGTTATGTATGAAGTAAAACCATATCACACTGTTTATGGTAGAGGAAAAACATGATTTCAGAGGTTGGACCCTGTTCTTTTTCAGTTGTATTACTGTAGAAATGTCTTTGGGTAGAGAGTGGATAGGAAGTCCAGAAATAGTATCAAAAAATGTTTCATAATTTCATGGAAGTTTAGATTGCTGCCTCATCTAAACCTCTACAGTGACCTCTAGAGAGGGCAATTTCACAGCCCTTAAATGATAATGGGGGCTACAGAAAACAAGTAGTGATCTCCAGAAATTCATGTCCTAGAACACATGTTTAATTACTAACTGCCAACTGCCTTGCAATGAACCATAGCAATTGTAGCTCTCAGAGCATTGCTCTTACATGCTCATCTGTGTGCTCAGGGCAGTTGTAATATTTGAAGTGTATGTTTAACTGGTTCCTTTTGTAGACCAAGTTGCATAATTTAGTTTTGGATAGATAAGAGGGGCAGAATTTTGTCCAGTCAGAAAGCCATGCAGTAAATTTGGACCTGCCTTATTGAATGGACTGATGTAGCAGGTTCACCTGAGAATCCACAACCAGTGAAAGATCCAAAAGTAATATTGAGCCTATTGAAAACTTTGATTTGTGTGCTAGGACAGGATTTAGGAGTTTAGTGGTGTCTAATTATTTTCTTTCTCATTAATGTTTTGTTTTGGAAAAATTTTAAAGTACATTCAGCATCCTTCCAATCTTCACCTTCCACAAAGTAAGGATATTGAGATGCAGGCTTTGCTTAGCAGTCCTTGGGATTATTTGCTTAATGGAAGAACATATATGTGAAAAGTTACTTTCTGTTTAATCTGTGCCTCTTCCAGAATTGGGAAGCTATATGAGGTGAATCAATATCATGTTGGTGATTTCTAGAGTAGGTAATTTTTAAGTATTTTTAATTTTCTGAGATCAGACATTTTCCAGGTCAGGCATGCATTTTTCATAAATTTGGAAAATCTGTTCCAGAAAAATCTATTTGGAAAATTAGTTCCTTAATGTGTTACTCTTACAAGAGTTGTTGGTTGCTGATGAGACAGAGCTGCAGCTCTCCATGGCAGGATACACATTTGTGGTTAAGTAGGTGTGCAGAAGAGTGAATTTAGAGTTATCTTTACCTCCTTCTAGTGACACGTGCATTGTCCTGTCTCCTTTTACCACTGATGCCTGGAAGTTGTGTTGGCTTGAGTGCTTGTGCCATCATCTGTGTAACTCCTACCGATTGCTGACTTGAATGTAAAAATTGATGCAAACATTACACTTTGTACATTAAACAGAGGTTTCATTTCTACTTTATAAAGGAAAAAGGACTCATTCTAGCTCATATTGTTTAAATTTCTTGACAGCCAGTATAAATAAGTTATTTCTAATTGCACATATTAGGAAATTTTAACGTTTAGTGTATTGGCTTCTGCAACTTCATAATAGAGGTGAAAAATTTGCAACTAGTGTTTACACCTGCTTAAATTCAGATTTTCTCCTAATTTATGTTTAAACCTGTTTAAACACAAAAGAGTTTAACTCTTTAATTTGAATACTGAAAATTGATTTTTGAATTTGTAGACTACCCCTATAGTCATGGCAATAAGTGGAGCAAATCTCCTTATTTACTGTAAACACATGCTTCTGGGTTGATTTCTCAAAATACTCCAGAGCCTTTTCATTCTGTATACAAATGGTAATGATATTATTTAAATAAATTGTTGGTATGCATAGAAGAGAATTTGGATCTCAGCGTTTCAATTGTTCTTTCAATTTTGAAGGCAGTGTATTACAAAGATTGCAGTGGATCTGCATTCGTGCTTATCTCAGACTAATTGTAGGATTGCATTGATAGTGCAATAGAAAATACTGTGTTTGTGCTTTCACTCAGAACTGTAAATGGTTTTGGTAAGATCTACCCAGACATTACAATGTAAGTTACTTTTTTAAAGCTTAAAACCAGTTTACTCATTGGGTAAGACTTTAAATGCTTTTAGGGAAAACATATTCTGTCCTTTAAACAAGCAATTAAAATGATCTCTCCAATTAGTTTTTACAGGATATTTGTTAAATACTTTTCTGTAACTGTGATTCCTCCCAGTTTTAAAGTAGTTACAAAAATATTTGGCACTATGTCCTTGCAGGCAGGTAATTTCTCTTTGCTTGGTCTCACTCAAGGACTTTCTCAGGGAAGTCTCAGGGACTTTCTCTTTACAACAAATTCTACACTTTCCCTTTTGTATCCCTATGAAAAAAAGTCTCCTTTTCTATTACTTACAAGATGTTTTTATTTTCCAGGACTTCTTTTGCTGGGCATCTGGCAGGGATTCTTGTTGGATTGATGTACACTATGGGACCTCTGAAAAAGATCATGCAAGCCTGTGCAGGTATATAATTTTGTTGAATTTACAAAATCTGCATAAGAAACACTTTCATTTGAAAAATTTAGCAAGTCTTTCATATAGAAATTCAGCCTATTCCAGCAAGTTTTTAGACAATTAAAGACATGCTCATTTTATGAAAGTGAATGCAGAAGAAAAAATTAATTTTTTTTTTTAAACAGGGATAAGAACAATTAAGAATAAATGCGACTTTCTGATATTTTTACATAGAGGAATACCTTTTACCCTTCCTTTAAAATATTTATTTAGAGTGTAATCTTTCAATGAAAATGTCACTTCAAATGAAGTGTGATGAAGCCATAAACATATGCTAGAACCAAATGTTTCCATCTTGATTTCTGCCGCTTGTGTCCATTCTAATGGAAGTCTCTACAGTTTGAAAAAGGTGGTGGGATTCTTAAGAAATTGTTACTGGAATTTCTCAAGCTTTCCAACAATGTGTTATTACAGCTTTTCATATTGTAGAAATAGTTATTTTTTAAAAAATGTTGTATCTTTAGGCATCTTTAGTCTTAAAAATTGTTTTAAATACAGCCCTGCAAACTTTTAGATGAACACTCCCATAAATATCAGTGTTTTAATTGTGAGTCTAAGCCCTGGCACAAGAGCTGTGCTGCGGTTGGTTGGCAGAATATTTGGCTTTTTATGTCTGACTACTTGATAGGTTGAGTACTTTATTCATGATTGTTCCATCAAATTGAGAACAGATACAGTGTTTGTGTAGTGGGGAATTATTTGTTCAAATGTGTGTGCTCTCTCTGGAGGTTTGATCACAGTTTGGGGATAGTCTGTGAGTCATGTATGTTCAGCAGTTGGAAGGGAAAAAAGGACACCAAAGCATCAGATTTCCTGCCTTGCTGGAGGGAACAGATGTCAGATATCCCATTAGTTAAAGGTTAACCTTGCATGATTCTATGCTGTGGGGAAACTACCTGATGACTATAGAACAGGTGAGCATCAGCTCAGCTGCTAGCACAGCTTCAGCATCCTCCAGCCTTGGACTTGGCAAGATACAGCCCTGACTGGGTAACCTGCTCTGATCTCCTCACTAACCCTGCTGATTTGGAGTTGAACTGGGGACCTTCTGAGGTCCCTACCAAACTGAATTTCTCTGGGAGTCAGTGATAAACCCCATAGTACTGTCAGGGAAACCTGCTCTGGAGACCCTGCTGCTGTGCAGGTTGCTGTGTGACTGAGAGCTACAGGAAGCCATGTTCAGTACACGGGTCATTCATTTTCTCCTGTGTAGCAAAGCAGGAATAATGCAGCATTGCTCCAGTCCTCAGTTTTCTGTGCATTAAACATTATTACTAACGAACACTCTCAGTGCAGAAATTTTTCATTATGTGTTCTGGGGAGAAAGTTATAGGTTGGCTTGCATTTTTTCTAGTCTACATGGATATGTTGCTTGTACATGGCACACTACTATAAAATCTGGAACAATAGACAAGCTTGCAATAGTATATTCTCTCACTGATGCCAAAGCAATCCTCAGATACCCATGACTGATTTCCTGCTTGTATCTTATGAAACAGATTCTTAAAAAAAGGGTACTTTAAATTTGGATTTTGTGTTCTGTAAGGAAAATATGGTTATTCTAACAGTATATGCATTATTCTTTTATTTAGCTGGTATTTCTTTCTTCACTGAGCCTGACAGGCCAAGGGACTACTATTCAGGTAAGTACTCTGATCCACTTAACCAAAAACTTATTCCAGCTTTAAAAATAGTTTTTGCTAATGATTAGAAAACCTATAGGAACGCTATATAAATGGAAATATGTATTGTATACAAAGTACTCTGCACGTGTATACTTGCTTAACTTACATTACTTCTCTGGGCATGTCTCACCTTTACTCTTCAGGTTAAGTGTGGGATGGATTTTGTACAAGAGGCTTGAGCCTCAAATTAAGGTCATGACTTCCTAAAATGCTACCTCAGGGAAATATCATCCCTTTTGCACAAGGTGTAGCAGTGGGAGAAAACTGTGTCTACTGAAAACAGCCTTTTGGACATCGGTAAATCTGCCCTAATCTGGGAGATTTATCTGTTCTATTCTAGGGTGGTTTTTCCCTTCTGACAAGGATCTTCTTCCTTTGAAGACTCTTTGTAAATGAAGTCATTTACGTGCAAAAAGCCCCTCCTCACCAGACTGAATTTTGGCCATCTTCAGTTTATAGATGGATAGTTGGAATACTGGCACGTTGAGCAGAGTACATTTGATTCACTTCTCCTACATTGAGTTATTGCATGTGGAGTATAGAGAAATAATAGGTGGAGTCCTTGTCCATGAGGGCCAGGAGAGGCTGGGAGAAGGGCTCTCTGTGTTGGATCTGAGCTAGGGGATGTGTATCCTGGCATCTCTTATCTCCTGCACTGATTTATGCTCTTTCCTAGGCATCTGCTGGAAGAACAGGATAAATATATAGTGATAACTCTCTCAAATATCTGCCGGTGTTCAGTGGCTTGTGGCTTAAAGATGTCCTCAGCAGAAAGTTTTATGGGGGAATTTTGTCTTTAATAGCCTGTGGTAGATCCTTCTTCCATCAATTTGTCAAAAGCTCTTTGAATCGACAGGAACATTTTTAACACCTATATCATCAGAAAGGACTCACAGTTTGTTTCCTGGTTTAGAATCTGCCATTTTTTGGTTTGGCTTGAACCTGCTAACTGCTAATTTCGTTTGATACACATTAATTCTTCTTTGGGGAGGGAGACTAAACCTTCATTCTTTATGTACTTCCTTCCTTAGTGGTTTTTTAGGCTTCAGTCCTATACTCACAATGCTCATCTTTTCCCTCCATTTGGAAAGTTGGAGTCTGTCTGGTTGCTTGTAAGAAAACTATTTCACATGTTTGATCATTCTTGCTGTTCTCTGATGTTTAGTCACGCAGGATTTTTTATTTTGTATAGTCTTTTATAATTGAGATGTGCTTACTTTGAGCCAAGTTTATAGCTGCTTTTATTCTCCCTGATGGATTTTGTCTTCCATGATCTATCTCCAATTTTATTATTACATGTAATAATTCCCACAAGCAGGATTCTGGGCCCTTGAATATTTTTGAAACGTCTGTTTTGCAACTCCTAAACAAAAGATCTTAGCCTGCTTTCCTCAACAACAGCAACAGGGATTGTTCCAACTTAAAAGTATATTTATGCAGGATTTTTGTTACTCTGATTTACTCTCAAGTCGAAAAACATTTGATCTAAAGGCCAGTAAAGAAATAAAACACAATTACTACTGTGAAGTGAAATAAGAGGTGAATGCAGCATATGCAGCAAGCACAAGTTACCTGTTCCCATGGCTGGCAATCTCAGCCCAGTTAAAGGTGTTCACCCAGCTACAGGTGCTGCCCAGCCCAGCTGCTCACACATACTAAACCTTCCTTCAGTATCCCAGAGTTGCAGGGTGGATGGAAACTCGAAAGATTTATATTGGAAAAAGTACTTTAATAGCAAATGAAGATAAGAATTTGTACTTGACATTTAAACTCTGTAATCTGTTACAGCCACTGTACAAACACCAGCTGCTGAGAGCTTGGGTGGGTGTACAAGACCACCCTTGTGGAGGAGGAGCAGATAGATTCTGAATAGCCTGTTCTGTTTGCTTTTCCAGCTCTTTTTAAGTAGGAAAAATGGAAGAGATTCCATGTAGTAGATCTGCCATGATGGGGAGGGAAAAAAAAAAAGCTTTGGTATGCTGACAACAACGAAGTCTTGGGTTTTTTTGCCTGTTTTGGGCAGTCCCCAAAAGCTGTTACTTTGAGTTGTTTTGGACAAAAGAGAGACGGAGAGAGGTAACCTGAATTATCCTGTCTTCCAAGTTTGCCTTTAGATATGACCATTTATTTTTTTCTTTGTACTGAATTCATTTGTCTAAAATGACTTACAATTGCAGTTAAGAAAATATATATTTGTTATGTTCATTCCCTGTTCATATACTTTGTAATTGTCTTTCAGCCTATTTGCAGAAGTTTTAATGGAAGATTTAACCTTTTGCTTGGTGTATGATATATGGAATAAATTTGGCCATCTGTGAATTAAGAAAATTCGATCTAGTGTCATAGGCTAATGATGCATATCTTGATTAGTTTTTCACTTTCTGGCATTGCTGCTCTATTACTGTGTGCCTCTAAATACCAATTTAAATAGAAAAATAGATGAAGTTACGGTCAGAACAGATTTTCTGAAACACTACAAGGAAATAGCTTTAGAAGAAAAAAGGTTTTAAGTGTAATTTTAACACATTTAGTATTTAGTAGCTGAATTAGGTTTTCTGTAAGTGCAGTTCATGAATAAAGTATTAGGACATTTATTTTGATTAATAGGAACACCTTGAACATGTCAATGTTACTAAACTGTGTCTCATTTTAAAATAAAAGATTACAGCTTTCTGAGCACTTACAGCTTGCTGGCGCTGTGAAACATAAAACATAGAAAAAACTACAGCAATAGAACAAACTTGAAATACAGCATCCTTTTACTTTGATCAGATAATTTCATGCTTTTAGTACCAGGATTTTACACTCTTCATGCATGCAGTTTTGAAGCCTCCAGAAAACAAATTTATAGCTGAGAAAATTTTCATTCAGATTAACATAAAGCAGAGGAGAATGATGGGAGTGTGGGAAGATTGCATCCAAAATGTATAGACATAACAGCTGCATGCTGTCCCTCAGTCAGATTTCACTGCAGGTGTATGCAAAATCTCCTAACCTCAGTTGTGTGTTCCAAGACAAAAAAAAAATTGGAAACAGACAGAATGTGTGTGTATAATGTATACATGTACACATACATCTGTGTGCACATACATGTGTATATAAAATCAGTGTAGGGATATTTGCAAATACAGGGGAACATATATAATTGTATGTAGAATTTTGTGCAGTTACTCTCTTCAGTTTTTCCTGCTTTTCATGTATAACTTTCAAGACAGAGTATTGCTGGTTTTATTTGTCTAAAGGTTCTAGAGCTTGGGATATTTTTCTTTAGCACAGTCATTTTTAAAAAGAAATTATTTATTTGTCCTCACTTCGTCATCTGTATTTTTTATTAACCACAGAAATTTCACAAGTTTCGCCTGGAATTGATAGAAACAATGAGAGAACACAAGACTATCATTGATCTAATAATCTGAAGAAAGAGGAAATGCCCTGCTGTACTTGTTTCATGCAAAAATATTTCCACTTTCCTAATTTTGAAAAACCGTTGTATAATTTTCTGTCAGTTGGAAGAAACTGGCAACCTTTCTGTACTTTGGTTCTTCAAAATCCCGTGTTCAGCTATGTGGAAATTAAAATATCACAAAAGTTTTGTATTTTGAAAATACAGAAATGGAATAGAAAAATGGGACTTTTCTCCATAGTTTCCCTCAGTTGAAAGGGGGACTTTTTTTCCATAATTTTTCTCAGCTTAAGTTTTCTGTGCTCAGGCAAGATCAGATTGTTTTGTTAACAGGAAGAGAGTCTTGCTCAATTCTCCAGCCAAGTAATTTTTTTTTCCTTCCAAATCCCATGTGTTTGGGTGGATGATGGCTTGTGCTTGGTTTTGGCCGACTTTGCAAGTGGCCAGAAATGGTTGGTTGCCAGCAGTGCAGCAGCAGCAGTGAGTGGGACACTGATGAGGTGTGTGCTGTGGTGGCTTTGTGCAGGGCAGATTTAGCTGTGCAAGAGCATGACATGAGCTGTGTACAACACTGCAGGAATTTGCAGGAATCTTTCCCCTGACTTCTCTAGGTCCAAAGATGACTGGAATTTATGATGACATTGGTTTATGGGCATGGGGGGAAAGGGAAAGAGAGGTGGGGAGAAAAAGCCTGAACTATACCTGTTTTCTAGTGATACCAGTAAGGTGTCCAAGTATTGACAATTAAATGTTAAAAGGAGATGATGAAAACTGTCTTTCAATTTCTGTGTGAAACTTCTTAATAATAGCAATTCTATGACACTTACTATAACAATTATAAAAAATTGAGATGCTTGGTCCATCTTTTTTCTGTTGTTTTTTTCTCTCCTGTTACCATGCTGTGGCTTTGTAAAATAGAAGTTAATTCATAGTATATATTGTATAAATAATTGAACCCTAATAATTTTTTTCTTTTCCAAATTAAAATAATTTGTGGAAGAAAGATAGCAAAAAGATACTATCTGATTTCACAGTTGCTGAGTAGCAGCAATTTATTTTATTTTTTGATTCATTTTACAGAGTATTATGGCTATTATCCAGATTATCAATACAGAGCTCCAAGGAGCTACTTTGATTATACAGGTGGGCTCACTGAAGAAGAACAGCTTGAAAGGGCAGTGCTCAACAGTCTTAATGAAAGAGGTAGGAATTTCATTGCATTTTTATCTCTTAAGTTATGATTCATACTGAAAGGGACTCAGGAGGGAAAACAGAATGTATTCCTCATGACTTATTTTTGGACATATCTTGTAAGTTTGGGAATGAGTGGGTATAAAATGAACTTTATTGTAAGGGATACTAAGTGTTTTACTGTCTTTTTAAGATTATATTTTGCATAAGTTTTAGCATTGAGTTTGAGAAAGAAATCCTTCAAAGCTTTTAATATTAAGCAGTTTGAGATGTTACTTGCAAGAATGAGCCATATTTGTGGAGTTTTTTGAAACTACCAAGATAACAGAATACAAATAACAATGATAAGATTATGATAATATAAGTCGATAGTATGCACTTCAAAAGCCTTAATGTAGGAGTGTGAATCACCTGCAACTTTCATTTTTAGCCTTCAATAATCTACAACACCCCAGGTAAGTATGTATTTTTTGTCTGCTTGTTTTTGAGCAGAGATAAGTTTTGTGCTATAAGAGGGTATGTGTTTTTTGGAGAATGTCCTTTGATGAAACACAACAATGAATTGCAGTAATATGACACCAGAGATTACTGTGGCAAACCAAGTTTCACTTTTAACTTCCCTGCCAACAGCAGCATTTCTTAACACTCTGGTAGTGCCTGGTGTCAGTGCTGGTTACAGTTTTTATGCCTCACAGGCAAGTGAAGCAGGAAGAGGTACCACTGTATATTGTTTCCAGTATAATTTGGTGTGATCAACTATGTAGAGATCTTGTTTTATTTTGCACCTCTTTCTGGAGCACTTTAGTTTGGACAAGCAAGACTTAAGATTTGAGCTCTCAAAATACTTCTTTAAACAAGCTGTGTAAAGGTTCAGTTTGCCTATAGGCAGATGTCCTATTTCACAAAGAACGTAATATAGAGCATGTCATTGATCACACCTGTTTTAGGGACACAAAGGATGAGATGAAATTTACTGTGCTAATGGGCAATTAGGATATTCTTCCCTGTCAGTTGGTTTGAAAAAAAATTAGCTTGAATGAGCACTATCCTTTGAACACAATACATTTTCCCTAAAGCGTGAACATTCAGAGGTTCTTGCAATTACATGGATGATAAAGCAGGTGCTTTACATGACAAAAAAATACATAAAGTAATTTGAAATAGGTTGTAATAGCAGGTACCACAATCAATTTAGGGCTCTCTTACTAATATTTTTCCCCCAAGTATGACATTTAAACCATCATGGTTGCTCTGTAACTTGGACAACAGACTACTGCAATAATTGCAATTGATTATGAATATTATTTTTAACTTAGTTGGACAAGTACATTTATTATGGCTTTTAGGCCACAAAATGTACCATTATGGATTTAGAATGTTGATCCATTCTTATAAATTGCTGTGATAGTATCCTGCTAAGCTAATAAAAGAATCAATGACATAATACAGAATTTCCTGGTATCAGCTGTTGTCCACAACTGAAAACTAATTTGTATTAAGACGTGCATTGAATTTAAGCTCAGTAGATACTATTCTCTAAACTCATACATGGGTTATCTAAACCCACCCTAAAGAGACAGCATTTCTGTTTATTCCACATTCAGGCATTCCTGAACTGCAGATCTGTTTTTATGCAGTATCCTGAAAATTTCTATTATAATAATAATTAGAGTCTAGTGCAAGAAAAGAAATTGCTAGGCTTGTTTGAGATCTATGGAGGCATCAATTTTAAGACAATCAAACCATTTTAGTGAATTAGGTCTATTTGCTGAAGGAACTGCTGCTTACATTTTTTCAATTCCCAGTTGTAGTTATGTTGTTGCCTCAAACAAGAAACCATTTAAACAACATTAATTGGTTTTCTCTCCAGAGTTTGTTGGTTTAGTTTGGTTTGGGGTTTTTTAAAATTTTTATTGTTATTCTCATAATTTTATGTTGGTTTCAGATTGCAATAATTCTTCCTTTACTTAAGAAAATAATGTTGGATTTAAAAAAGTCATGGCCTTTGATATTTAAACTCCTTTTACTATGAAGTTCAAATATATGACTGACATTTTTGTTTAATACTGGTATTACCAGCCACCCTTAATGTAACCCCAGTATAACCAAGTCTCTGATCTATTGTTTGCTTGCTGTTCTGCTCAGAAGAAATATCTTGATTAGTGTGGACTGTGGGTTTGGATTTTTGTTCTGGTGGGTGTTAGAATTTTTTGTGAGTTGAGCTTCTAAGTGTCTGACTTTCAGCGTTAATGATGTTAGGAATCCTTTGCAAGCTCATGTTTCTGCACAAAAGACTAAGCTTTTTAAACATGGAGGTGATAATCTTTATAGTTAGTGATTGAAGAGAAATACCTACAAGTACCAGATAGAGACATTGCTCTTACCTTTTATCATGAACTGTCTATGCATTTCTTTGCTTTTAATTTAAAACTAAACAAATAAATACCTTTCCACTCAAAAGCTTTTAGGTGGCCAGGTATGGGCCAGTCAGAGTCATTTGGAGCAGTTGGGAAATACCTGGGCCTCTGGCTTACCTGTTCTCTGGAAGGGTTCCCACTTCTGTTTGCTGCTACTGAGACAGGACTTTTTACTGCAGTCTTTGAAATGTGCCCCAATACATGGAAGATTGTAATACAAGAATGGAACTTGCGTGATGAAACTGGAGAAATGCTGTGTATTTTTTTCCAATCAGTGTTGCCTGTTCTTTCCGCAGTTATAGATGATGTCTATGTAACTCAGGTCACAACAACAAAGTGCTTACACCGCTTGAGATATAAGATATCTATGTAACCTTAATATTAATATAACCCAAATCATTACTTTTATCAATATAACTTGAAGAATATTAATATAACCTGATACCTATAACCTGATGCTTATAACCTAGATCATAGTTTCTATACCTATAATGTGATGCTTATAACCTGAATCATAACTTTTAATATCCATATAATCTAATATGAATAACTTCTTAATAATAGCTAGTATTATAACTTCTTCTAATAGCTAGTATATAGTTAACTAGTTGCTTATACGCAGAATAGAGAAAAAGAAAAGAGATAAAAACTTACCAGGTGTATTTTAGAGATAAGTAAGTGTAGTACTAATGAAAACTTGGCAAGCCAAGCCAATTATCCACAAAACCAAGAATTTAGACTGGTTAAGACCAGATAGACTAAAGGCCATCACAACTGCGCATGCCTCGAAGACAAAGTTGAAAAGTTCAAGTGTGAAGAAGACTTTAGAAGCCTTCATCAAAGACCCCCGAAGACCCCCGAATTGGGGAATTGCATGCGCAGTGCAAAGAATTATCTAATAACCATGAGATCATGTTATGTAAATTAGTTCCGGCGCATATGTGATGATGCTGTAATGACATAGCGACATTAAGCAAAATTTTACTGTATAAATAAATCACCGCACTTGACAAAGGCGGGTGAATTAGGAGGAGAAATCCCCCTCACCACCAGCGCTGCAATAAACAAATACCTGCTCTATAGACATCGGTCTATGGGGATTTATTTCCAGCCTATCTTTCGGGCATCATAGAAATGCCAGTCATTGCACTTGAATATGGTGGTTTTCTGCAGAAATACCTTAAAACAGATTATGTGCTCAAATATGCAGTGCATTGTATCAGATTAAAATACATTTCATGAAGTCAATATGCTAGGACTTAGGCTTTGAAAATTAGATGCAACTTTTGTGATGGGTTTCCTTTTGGTTATTTTTTTTTGAAACTCAGACTTATGGTACCCAGCACACTTCTTGGAAAACCCCTTGAGTAGACCTCATATTCTAAATACCTTCCTAAAACTGCAACTGTGCTCTATGATCCTGATGACCAGCACTTTCTTAAGCAAATTTCTGGGAAAATAAATCACTGAATTTTTATTATTTCCACACAGAAAATTTTGGTGCCAATGTAAGAAGCAGACCAGTTGCAACAAGAAGCATAGTCAGAATTATTTTACCAATATTTAATGGATTTTTTTCCATCTGTCTCTTAATAAATGCAGTGGTTGATGTAGGGTAGTAGGTTTGCTGAAAATTAGAACCAAAAAAATTCCCAATTCTCTTTACAGTGGTGATCAAAGTTCACCAAAAAAGTAAGATGCGCTACTGAGCCTTTCACCACAGATTTCTCTTTCAAACCAGTACCACGAACAGTTAGCACCTCTGAAATACTGTGGGGTAAAGACCAGTTCTGTAAAGCAGGTATTTTTGGAAATACTGCCTAAAGGGTTGGCTTCCTTTGCTCTTTAGGCCACAAGTTGACAGTGACATAGTTGGTGACATAGGTTCTTGCTATTGCTACAACAGATTTTGAGATAAGAATTTATTCCGATTTTCTTGATGAAATGTATACAGAATGCTGAGTATTTTTTTCTGAGAGTTCCTAACTATGCAAATACATTTGCAGGTACTGCCAATTCTTTTGGATGGTTTCCTTCTTGCAAATGTTTCAACTGCTGAAGACAATTAAAACAGGAGGAAAACGCTAAAAATAGTTAAATCTTGGATGTAGCCAGAGGTGGTTTGCATACACATACACGTTACACCTATTTTAAATGCGTGGTTTGCATGTGGAGGTAGAGATCTCTTGGTGTGTTGATCCAGGACCCAGTGATACAAATGGGAGTCTTTTCTCTGACTTCAGTGCTCTCTGGAAATATTTTTTTTTCCCCTCGGTGACTTGAACTTGTTCGCTAAGGAACAAAAGTTGTTCCTTTGGCAGTGGGTTTGGCAGGGTTACCTTGCTGAAGAACAGCACTTCTGCTTCCCAGCTGTGGGCATCATTAGAAGGAGCTGTGTGTGGGCTGCACAAAAGCATCCCTTACCCTTGGAGAAAGTGGGAGCTGCTGGGGAGTGCCTCCAGTGTGCATTGGTATCTCCATCCGTCCGTCTGGGTTTCTCAGGCTTGGCATTGGGAAAGGGATATTGTTCAGAATTCCTTTGTTGCTGTGGGTCTTTGTTAGGCAAGCAGAAATGCAGTAATGGGAAAACAAAATGGTTTTTTATATATTAAGATTCTTGCAAATGTTAACAAACTTAGTCTGGGAATGTTTTTACTGGTAAACTAAGGTCAGTAAATATTCCTAATTTTAGATTTACCCATAACTGACTATTTTAACTTTGGTTTATCATTGGATTAATTCAGTAGATTATGTATATAGTTTAATTTTTTTTCATTTGGACCATTTTAAAAATTATGTTCTCAACTTTTTTTTACATCTGATTGAATAAATCAGTCGTCTTCTGAGGAAAAGGATACCTTGCTATTTGCAGCTCAACAAAATACTTCTACTACATTATGATAAATATACGCACCTGAAATTCCTCTTTTAACTGAAGTTATTCATAGCTTTCTTAATACTCAGGAGAGGAATAGCTGTCAGTCTGTCTTACCCTAGGGACTGGTTAAGTAGGATGTTTATATAGGATTTTTTGAGTTGGTTAGTAAACTCCTTTCAATACTTGGGAAAGAAAGTCATAATTAATGTATCAACCATTTTCAATTAATGAGTTTAGCTTTGTTTTAGGTGAATTAACATCTGGAGAATTATTAAATGGTTGGGAAATGCAGTGAGATTATTTTATGCCAGCTCTCCTGTAGTATTTTCAGTATCCAGCTAAATGGTAGCTGGAGGTAGCTGTAAAACTAATCCCCTTAATTCTTTGCAGAAGAGCATCAAGTCCTGCAGTGGTCTCTATCCTCTTATTTCTGCATTGTAGCATTGATTATTTGTAGCAAATGGATGATCTGTGTGTGCTGTAAGATTTTGGCTTATGAGGAGGTGATTGATGGTTTCTAAAAATGTTACCAATGTGCTTTTAACAATTTATGTTACTTTAAAAAGTGTTTATTTTGGTGATACTGATACAGCAAAGATGAGACTTTGAGGCATGATTAAAATAAATATAAAAATCCTCAAGTATGAAGAGAATAAAGATTAAGTCTTTAGCCATCTCCTCTCCTAACCAAAACAAATTACCAGACCTTTGGGAGGGAATGGTTTTGTGTATTTCTCAATTTTACCATCTCCTTTTAAAAACGAGAGAGAGGGAGACTGTTCAAGATTGTTCTGGCTTGCTCTTGTAGCAATCCAGCTGTATCTGGATTCATTGTATGTTACTTTCCTTCTAAATTCATTACCCTCATCTACTTTCTTGCTAATTTCATTTTTCATTTGTTCCAAAGCACAGCACAGAAACAGTAGTTACTTCCATTTCTCTTCTTCACCAGTTTGTTATGTTCAAGTCTGTAGATGAGGCATATTGGCACCAGCACCAGGAAGAATAGTTTGCTTCATAGCATGACAAAATTCTTTTCATACATTGACAGAAACTCAAAGGGCTGTGTTAGAAACAATAGCAAAGGCTAATGAATGTGGTCTACTTGGAGCTGAGTAGGAAAAAATGGGGCAGTGATAAGTACTAAAAGCCAAATCTGACTGTTTAGCATGTCTGCATTTTGCAGAGGGAAGGACAAGAAAGAATAAAAGCAGTTTTGCCATTTTATAATTTTTATTCAATTGTAGTTTCTGTCTGACTTCTAGTGAAACACAAAACAGTGAAAAGGTTGCTGTGTTTTGTGTGTCTCAGCTCTTTCTGGAAGCCTCCAAGTTCTTCTAAAGTATGAAAGGAAGAAAAATATCTGCACTGCCTTTCCTTAGGATTCTATGTACAACTCAGTAAATCATAAGAGAGTTTGATTAAACCTAAAGACTTGACTGCTCATTGGCTGGAAGGGATGAAATGAGTAGAGCAACACTGGGCTTTTGACCCTGGTTTCTTGCTGCCCTCCAGTTTGCTGCTTCTAATTCCAAATGCATCAAAAATACCAGGTTGGAATGAGCTGTCCAAGGAGGGTGGTGGAGCCACCATCCTTGGAGGTGTTTAAGAAAAGACTGGGTGTGGCACTCAGTGCCAGGTTCTGGTTGACAAGGTGGTGTTGGGTCATAGGTTAGATTCGATGATCTCAAAGGTCTTTTGCAACCTCTTTAATTCTGTGGAAAAAAAATGTGGATGCTTATAAATTAAGAGAACTCCCATTTTCTCGAACAGACCACTTTAAACATTGGTATTTTTGCATTAAAAAGCAAGTCATGTGTAGAATGTAGCAATGTGATCTGTGGCACACCCAAGTGTGGGTTAGTGAACTTCAATTATATTGTGTTGTTATAACATAGTTAGCAGGGCTATGCTATTTAT
The DNA here is from genome assembly GCA_013398115.1 of Falcunculus frontatus. NCBI lineage: Eukaryota > Metazoa > Chordata > Aves > Passeriformes > Falcunculus > Falcunculus frontatus. The sequence continues at coordinate 248,306 of VZRV01000202.1, read as the reverse complement.
GGAAGAGATAATTTATATAAAACTGGTATAAATGAAAACCGAGTAAGTGTTGGAAGTTGTTATGACATTTGGTCAAATACTCAGATCAGAGCTCTCTGTTTTGGTTAGCTGTATGGTACTTGCTGAGTTCAAAAGAGATTACTGCTGTCTGTGATTATCTTCTACAGCAAAGCCTCTACAAAAGTAAGAGGTTTTTTTGGAAATGAGGAATGTCTGTTCTTTGTATGGGTATATAAGTGTTTGTATAGTTTGCTTTTTGTATGGATACCACAGTCACTAGTGCCAGGACAGATGATGATACTGAAAACGGTAAGCTATTCTACTGAAATGTTCTAGATTCTTCTTTAACACAACTAAAGCTGCCATGAAAAAGAAATACAGACATACTGCTTTGTAATACCTCTGCTATTTATTTGCTACATTCCTCTTATCAGACCTAATCGTATATTTCTACTAGTGAGACTTTCAGCTTGGTAGCTTGATATATTATTCCTCCTGAATCTTACAGAAACTGTCTTGCACATCCTATTATCTAACCTAAAAATAAGGTCATATCTTCAGAGAAGAGGAAAAATCAATTGAGAATGTTTGATGTAACACTTCTGTGGCGTTGCATTAATACAGGTTTAGTTACATCTGTTGCAATTCCAGTGATTTTCTTGTTTTGGTCAAAGTTCTTTAATTGTGAACTTTAGTAACAAAAGAAACTCCTGCACAGAGTGACAGGATGGGGTCTCAGTCTTCTGTGTTCACAGAATATGATTCTAGTTCACATATAATTAATTGTAAAATATGCAACAGAAGGGTTAATGTTTTGGTCTAAGTTTGTTGTACTATATCCTTTGGTTTTGTCTGTCATCTGGTATTGTTGCAGTTTTCCCTATCCTTTAAATACAACTTAGACTCCCTTAGTCTTTAATTTTTTTTTTTTTTTGCTGATGTGTTGAAAAGCCTGTGTTTGTTTCTTGCACAGACATCAGGTGGTGTTTCAGTAGTTGCAGTGGCCTAATTACCATTCCTGAACACTGTGGCTTATAAATATTTTGATAAGATAAAGGTGTTATTTCATTAATATTTCTGCTGTAATTAAAAGAAAAAAGGTGTCAGGGAACTATTTTAGGTAACAGGATAATTTAAATATCTACATGCAGATCCAAATACACGCATTTAAAACATCCAGACTTTGCTGTTCATATTGTTTGATGTAAAATAAGATCTTTTCTTGAACATAAAGCTTTTCAAAATATATTGTCTAGCCTTTTATTTTTGGGTCAACATGTAAAAGAGCATTTTTCATTTTTTTTATAACACCTCATTCTATACCTAGTGATTATTAAAGCACATGTATATTTGAAGTGTTGAGCATACTTTATGGGGACTCTGCAAGGACTTGTTTTAACTGTGTAAGTGGTATCTGTTTTCTTAAAAATTAATCTGGGATGCTGTATAGAAAAAGAAATGCTTTCATAAGAAACCTTGATATTTAATTGGCAATTTCGCTACTGAAAAGAATTTTTTTAAAAATGCAAGGAGTTTAATTGTGATGATTTAAAAGTAAATTATTGAACTACTGCATTACAATGCAGTTTTGACCATGTGTGGGGCAGGTGAAAGTTTAAGAAATGCTGAATGTTACAAAGTCTTTACTACCAATTGTTTTATTACCTATAAAGCTAATTTGCTTATCCTTAACACCGTAATTCTGCTCAGAAGGCAGACTGTGATTTTTTGCCCCTTGGCTGAGCTGGTGTGTGTAACCAAGCCTTGCATTGTTTCTTTGCTGGGTGACTTGATGTGAATTCTGGAGAGCTGCTGGAATAGCCTGTCCTGGCTCCTCCTGGGGTGCCAGGGCATAGAACTGTGGGGCTTGGTGTGCTCTTGCTGCTCAGATGACTTTGCTTACAGTTTGTATGGTTGGGCTGCCACGTGTCCTTCCCTTGTGAAACTGTTGCCAGCTGGGGGTGGGAGCTGTGTGCACATCTGCTGTGGGTCTGCAGATGTTGGACTCGTACTAAAAGCAAACACAAAAGCTGCTTTTGCCAGAAGCAACTGCTGAGGACACTGAAATAGTTTTAACATTCTAGAGTTTACTGTGTAAAGTAGGGATTGTGAAAAATGGGAATGCTTGTTAGTACTTGTTATTATTAACGGGTTAATACTTGTTAGATGTTCTTTTGGTTGTGGTTTGTTGTTTGGTTTGGTTTTGTTGTTGAGTTGGGGTGGTTTTTTGGGTGGTGGTAGCTTTATTGTTTGGAGGGGTTTTCTGGTTTTGGTTTTTCTTTTTATTTGACTGTCTTTAAGAGCAGTTTCTGGAAGTTGTAATTGCCCTGAAACCATCAGAATTGAAAACATTCAATTCCCTGTCTCCTTTGTGTTGTGATGCTTTGGCTTACAGGATATATGTGCATTTTTCTCCTATTACAGAACAAAATAACAGTTGTTTTTCATTGTGTCTTGTAGATTTTGGTGGAGGAACACACAATAATGAGCGGCGACCTTATGGATTTTGGTTCCCACCTGAGCACTCAGAAGAGGAAATAAGAAGGCAAAGGCTTCGTAGGTTTGACAGACGATGAAGTTGGCAGGTGTCGATGTAAATTGTAAAGTGCTATTCAGACTTACCAAAATATTTACAGATGTATTTGTAATCTGTAAGTTGCAGAATAATTTATGATCTTTCTTCCATTATTTTTACTACTTTTTGCAAAACTGCAGAGGATTTTGTGAGTTCAGGCTCAAAGTTGGAACTTGAATAAGAAATGTGAGATAAGAATCAAAATGCGATCTTTGGCTGTCTCCATCTTAATGCACCTTAAATATGGAAGAAGACTGATGGTTTTACCAAACTGTCTTTTTTTCCTTGAATTATTTTGTATAGCTTTAAGAATTCCTTGGCTTCTTGACTGCTGATGTTCTCAGACAACAGGTTTTCTTCATCCATTGTAGCTGAAACGTTGCATTTTCTATGTAACTTTAAAACTATGCAATTTTTCCTTACAAGCCTTTCTCAGTTACCTGTGATGACCAGCTCATTTTTTGGGATTACCATGTGAAATGACACTTGAAAAGATTGCTTTGATGATGGTGGCTGGGTCATGTGAGTCTAGGCTTAAGCTTTTGAGCAGTCTTCCAAACTGTGTGACAGATAGTTGCAGCTATCCTCCTGCTGCTGTCCTTACCAAGGAACTATTTAATACAAACTTCAGTGTTGCAGTCTTCCTCACACCATATTATCTAGAGCTTGGATATGATAAGACTGGGTTGTAACTACTTATGAGTTCCTAAAGCCTTCTTAATATTTATGTTTTAAATCAAAAATTGCTGCCCTTTAGAGAGCTGAAATAATTTGTGGGGAGTTTTGTGTAAAGGCAGGTGGCTGTGCCATACCAAGCATATATTTATTTAGTAATATACTTCTTTAAAGCGTCTATTTCCCTTTCTAAGAAGGCTTGGAAATTTTATTTTGTATATGCTGTTCATGCAGCTTTAAATATTCCACTATTTCTCAATATTTATCTTGTTTGAAGACCAATATCAGATCTGACCGTTTGTAGGCTTGTGGAGATCATGCCTAAATACAGGCTACCTTGAATTCTTCGTTTTCTAGAATTTCCTTACCCAACCAGAGGAGTTGACAGGAGGCCTGAGAGCTCAGTTGTCCCTCGGGACACACCCTCCACACAAGGCTGTCCTGCCTGTGGCACTGCTGCCTGTTAATGTTAACTAATGAACCTCGAGGGCTTTGGTTCCAGTATCGCCCTGAAAAATCACTCCTTGTCTAGGCATTTTATCCTCAGAATGAAAGAATTTGGGGATATTCCTCTAAAACTTGCAGTCTCGGAGAAGTGTGATTGCAGAAGAATAATTTGGTTACTGGCTTTTGACACAGACCTATTGGAATCTCCACGTCATCACTGACGGAGTCGAGCATTAGGATGAGCAGTTTAAGGGTTTCACCAACCTGTGATTTATGAAGTCTACTTTTCTATGAGGTTATCTTTTGAATATAAAAAACAGTGCTGTATTTTTCATACAGAAAAATATCCTGAAAGGAAATTTTTTACTATGTTCTTTAAATAAATAGTACCTACCCTTTCTGTTTGTAGCTGATGTATGTAGGGGAAGCTCTTGGTTGGTGGGAAAAGCACAATGTCAGGATGCAGACTTTGGGCTTGGGATTTTGGGACCCAACAGGCACAACTGCAGTGGGATTTCAGGTACAGACAGAATGCTGATTTCTGGTGTGTTCTTGGGCTTGGTTAGTTTTGTATGTATGCAATAGCCATAGAATAAAACAGCAGCCACTTTTATAGAAGGCCAACTTTTTTATGTTCACTGAAAATAAGTCTCAAAAACCTGCGTATTTTTCTCAGCAGGTAATAATTGGATGTAAATGAGAAGGATATAGCATTGGTTTCTCAGAAATCGTTTTATGCTCTGGTCAAAAGTTGCAGTGTGATGTACTGTGTGTGTTAAGCTCTGATATTTTACTTATTTAAAAGCACAGGATGAGCTGCTACTCAGGTGAAAAAAAGATACTTAAGGAAAATCAAAAACCCGATTACAATTCTATAAGCACTTGGTTTTGTAAAGTGGGCTTAGAAATACATGCCATTAAATATTCACAAAAATTGTCAGTACTAATGAATGTTCAGTTGTTTTGATTATTGTTGTATACAGAATTGAAATAAATATTTTTTTAACATTTAAAGCTGTTTGAATTGTAGTAATTAATAAGGTGTAATCTTAAATGACAGAGCTGCTGCCATGTTGTTAGAAATTAAGACTTGTGATACCAAGGGGGCAGATTGATTGTATTGGGACTAACTTTGTTTCTTTTTAATTTAGGGGAAGTTTTGGAGTTAGATTATTGAAAAGTTCTGGTACTTACAGTATTTGGAAGGCTCAACAACACCTGCTCATTGCAGGTGGGTTGGACTGGACGGCCTTTAAAGATCCCTTCTAACCCAGACTGTTCTGTGAGTCCTTAGCAGGATTTTTGCCATTGAAGCCCCCATGAGTTTAGGTGTCAGAGCACTGCTGAGGGCAGATGAGCTGGATGAATCCCCAGTGTGCTCTCTTGCACTTGGTCTCTTCAGGGACAAAAATGAAGGGTGGTTGCCCAGGTGGGTGTTGGACCTTGCTTATTCTCTGGCCCTGGTCACACTGTCTGACTGCCTCAAGTAAGGGCTCTTTAAGAAAACGTGGCTTTGTATAAAATATTTCAGCATCTGCACTTTGATTCCTTTGTTGTAGGAGCTGTGATTTCTTGACAGTTTTTTGTACTTCCTCTAAACTCTGTGATCAGGTACCATGTAAGAAATTCCACTCCCTAATTAATCCTAATCAGCAGACTTGTTAATGGGCACATTCTTGAAATTTAATGGTTGAATGACCTAACATATTACTGTTAATAAATGAGGGTTTTTCACAGCCCAGAATTAAGATGTGATGAAAGAACTGTGTTTAGCTTTTAAAATTCTTTTTCCTCTTCCATCTTGTCTGTAGGCACAGGCAAATTCTGTGATTTTGTGTCTGTGTCCTGTTTTCTCTGGCAGCACCACTTCTCCTAAGGGGAAAAAAATACCCTTTAAAATACCGAGAAAACAGTATTTATAAAGACATAAAGGGTGTAGTTGGAGATAGTGAAGAGATTGGCCACTTCAGGGTAGTTTTGCCATTTTTTCATCCTGCAGGACTACAGTAACTTTCTCTGGCCATCCCTTGCTCTGTTTAATTTTGATACTTCTGGGTGCCAAGTGTATATGTGCTGTTGATAAAATAATAGGGAGTGCTGACCCTTTGAAGCTGCTGCACTCCAGAGGTGTGAGTGTGGAGATGGCACAGCAGAGTGACACCGGGAGTGGACGGCTTGGGGAACAGTCTGGGTCCAGCTGCCCTCCCTGCTGTTGAGAGGGAATAGAGGTTGCAGTTCATTTTCCCCTCTGATTCCATGGCTGGGGAATTGTGCCCATTTTGGTTCAGAGGGACTGAGTGTGGATCGTGCTTCCACACAACAGCTGGTGAGCAGATCCTCGTGTTTGTGCTGTGGCTTCTGGAGTGTGCAGACATGAAAGACAGAAGCATTGTATGGGTTTATTATAAGCGTCTCATTGTTCCCTATATTAAAAAAATGGGTTATTGCTTATTTGTTACCAGATTTCAGAAGGCAAGAAAATATTAACACTTCAGAGCTTTCAGTTGTAGGAGCTGTTTCTAAAGCAGTGTCAAGCTTTCTAAAAAGTCTTACAATAAATACTAATACCCATTTACTCTTTCAGGAGCTGGGAAAACTGGAGAAAGACAGGTAGTTTTTCACACAAATCTAATATGGTTTGAGTATTTTTGTTTATATGGTGTGCTGGGATTGGCAATGTGACTGGGTTAGTGAAGGAGCAGATCAAGGATACATATGACAGCATTCTTCTGCTGCACAAGAACAGTGGTAAGCTCAGCTCTCTTGTCTATTTACAAGCAGAAATTGGCCTAATTTGCAGCAAAAGGAGTGCAAGCAAAAGATTTCTAAACATGTGGATAGTGAACTTCCCTAATAAGCTAGAGATATTCCAGAATTTCTTTCTGTCTCTTTGGAGCAGGTTAAACAAGTACCCCTTCAGGGCTGTTGGGCAGGTCAGCAGTAAATGTGCTTGCCTTGGTGCAGAATGTTGGATTAGCTCTGATCCTTCACCAAACCATTCTTTACAGGGATCATTTAAGAGAGATTGGTGTGCAACCACTTCTGTGAATCCCTGCTTTCCTTCCTTACCCATGTAACAAGTCAAAGAATGGCCCCTAAATCCATACAATATTAGTGAGTATGGAATGACCTTTTTGCTGACTTTTAAAAATTATAAAATATTTATGTATGAAGTTCTCCAGCTGAGAAGGATGTTGTGACATCATTTATGCAGAGATACAGAACTTTTGGTCACAAACAGGTTGTAACATCTGGTACCATTTATTGCATCTATTTCACTTTTTTACATACATCTTAAACGTTTAAGCACAATAGAATTAAAATATTGTAAAATACTGATTTGCTTTTTAGTTTTTAAAATGCAAATGTGCAGAGTCTAACAGACTACAGCTACAACTGCCTCAGAGTAGCCATTTTTAATTTTTTCACTTCTCATCAGAATTTGATTGATTTCTGCCTATGAGAAAGTTTAATCTCCACTTGAATGAAAGCACCCCTTAGGAGTGGTGTTTGTCATCAGTGCATGGAAGACTAAATTCAGGAAAAGATCTTGTTTTCCTGTGTACCGAAACTTTGTTTTGCCAAGCTGAACCTGATGTCAGTTTGGGACTTGAGTGCTTCATTCCAAGTCTTGCTATAAACCAATGAGGAGTACCCCACAGGGACACTACAGAGAGTCTGTAGGGTGGAACCTTACTGCAGGTCTTCCTTTAGGACATGGTCAGGACCTGGTCTCACATGTTCTGCATTTCTCCTTCAGTGAATCTGTGGAAAAGATTTAAATATGTGGAATTTCAAACCCCACGAGGCTCAGGCCTGTCTTTTGTGAAGCCGTGGGGCAGTGTGTGGTCAAGCACAAGGTGAGCTGTGCTGTGAGGTGTGAGCTGCCTTACATGGAGGAACCGTGTTTGTTGAACACGTTCACTCCAAAATGATAAATACGGAGTTGTTTTTACTTTGCACTTATAAAATATCACCTCTAATTGAACTTCCTGTACCTTCTGGAACATCTGGATGAAGTGACTAGGAAAGGGGAAAGCTGTTAAATACGAATATGGAGCAGCATCTGTTGGAGTGCTGATGGGGATTTTTTTCTCCACCTGGCTAGTTTTCCAGATGGTTCAGGTGGGCAGAATTTCAGCAGCTGTTTTTGTTGTTTGGTCAGTTTAAAATGCTGATTTCTGAAATCAGATCCAGTCATGAAATAGATCCCCAGTTTGATGAAGCAATTGCTTCACCTGCTGGAAAGTTCTTACCAGAGCTGTCAGAATTTTTTGTTGTTTTGAAGACTGATGGGCTCTGTCCTTGCCTGACTGCTGCTTCTCACAGCTAGCTTTGGAGAGATCCTTTTTCTTGCAAACAACTGTTCCCCATTACAGATCCTCCCCATGGTCTTGAATGATTGTTTTCTATCCTGCTCAGACAGTTCTAATGCAAGTCGAGCCTTAGAACAAAAGTCCTCATCTGTGCAGCATTTGTCTGTGTATGGCCACTGAGTGGAGTTACAAGTTACTGAAGGATTGCTTCTGAGCCCTGGAAAGGCCAGGAGTCAGTCTGGGACGTGGGTCTGAAGTGGCCATGTGGAATAACAGAAACAAACTCCCAGATGGCTGTGGTTTGTGTGCTGAATTTGGATGATGGTGCAAGTCAGAGCATTGCTGAGGGCTGCTGGTGTGGCCCCACACGCTGTGCTGGAGCGCTGGCACAGTCCCTGCGGGCTGGCTCTGTGTGCCCAGAGCAGGTGTGATGCACTCCTACAGCTTTAAAGCACACTCAGTCTGCTCAAGAGTGTGCTTTAAAGCTCTAGGGGGACCCTTTTCAAACAAGTGAGCTGCCTGGGTTAATGGATAAAAGCTTTGCTTAATTTGCCTTAAATACAGGCAAAAAATTTATGGACTATAAGAATTCTGAGTTTTGACTGTTTTGATGCTACTTTCGTTTTCCTCTGGTGCTTATGAACCAGCCAAAGCAGGAAAGAAGTTTTTGGTTAAGAGTTTACTCAGGAAGAATCCCTGATCAGTTTTGCTTAAAGTTGTTGCACATAATAATGTGATTTTGGGATGACCCATGCCCGTGCAGGTATTCCCACAAACGGGCTGCAGCCCACAGAGGAACCATGTCAGAGCACAGGAAAAGAGTGAGAAGGAAGGTGCAGCACAGAGAAGCCACTTTGTACCTGGAACAACACCGGCCCCCCAGAAGCTTCTGGGTACCCAGTGCCTCCCTGAAGGGACTGACTGGCTGACCCTGGGAAACTCTGAGGAAAGGTATGTTAAGGTTTGTCAACTTTTTCCCCAAAATAATAAATTAAATTCCCTGACCTGAGTCTGTTTAGCCCCCAACAGTACTTGGTAAGTGATTTCCCCATTTATATTCTGACCAATGAGTTTTCTTGCTCTTTCCCTCCTGTTTTCTCTCCTGTCCTGCTGGGGGGGTGAAGCAGCTGGACAGATGCATGGCTGCCAGCCAGGGCCGGCTCCTCCCAAGAGCCTGACAGCTCCCGGGCAGGGGATGTTGCTGATGTGGCAACATGTGACAAGCAGGGACCTGGGGCAGCAAGGCCTGGCCATGGCCCCTGCACTGCTTCTGTAGGAGGCTGCATCAGCTCACAGGCCCCAGCCAAGCACCACCTCTGTCGAGCTGCAGCATCTTTGCTGTCCTCTCATTCTGGTACCTGTTCTTTGCATGTGGATTGTGGATTCCGAATCCAGAAGCTCTGCTATACACAGATGAATTTGAAGTACTCTTTAAAAATACTGTTCTTACAGTATAGCACCATTATGATAAAATGAGTGATACCTTTTGTAAGTTTTGCTTTAGTCTCTCCCTTTTGACACGCTCTGTATACACCAAAAGATGACACCGAAGAGATGTTTTCAGTATTGGGCTGGTGCATCTCCTTCCTTGTAATGACAAATACTAAATGAAGCAAAAATGGCCACATTGCTTGTGAGCAGATCGGGGTTCAGGCCATGCAGTGTTTTTCTTCCACTTGTTATCATCTAGAAATCCTGATGGACAGGGATGTGAGGGACAAGAATCTGCCACCTGCCTTGAGGATTTGCCCTGAGTTGGAGCCAGGACCGTCCCCGTGTCCTGGCCATGGTTTGCCAGGGGGACGGGTGAGCAAATCTCCTCTTTGGAAATCACTGGTTCTGAATTTAATTCCTGGGCAGTTCACCCCATATGGTTCCAATTCCAGTGACCTCCAAGTGTAGCCAGCATCATTTTCTGTGTTGCTGTTAATATCCTGCCTGCTGTTGAGGATAAAATTCACTTCTTCACCAGGCCTACACAAGATCTAAACTGTAGAATGCCATAGTGAGGGTAATTTGGACTTCAAGGACTAGCACAAGGCCATTGCTTTTAGGAGTATTTTTACTCTTAACAGTTTCAGCTATGCCTTTTCACACTTAATTTCATAAATAGGTTCTCTATGAATAATTTATCAATTGTTTTTCTGCTTATAGTCACTGGACAAATGATTGCAGAGTTAAAGCATCTGGTGCTTTATACTTTGATCTGTCTTACTTGCTGTGTAACATTAAGCAATTTTTTGCAATTTCATTTTGAATTAGTACAATATTTCTGACAAATGCCTTATGGAATTAGCTGAGCATGGAACGGGAATTTACACACTTATGATATCTGACCTTTCTGTAGTAGCTTGAAAATACATTTCCTATATATGTTCTTATAGACCATAGTAAGAGGGTGCTGGCACAGATGCAAAAACTCTGCATCAAAATGATACAGAAATATGACTGGTTTGTGTGATGTTTTTAAAGCAAGCAAAAGAGGTAAAATGTTGTGAAATGGCCTATTTAAATTATTGGTGAGGTGTTTTGTTGATGTTTTTAATATTTTTCTGTGCTTTTGTTAAGTGAACCCGTTTTATTCCCTTGTCCTCAACTTGTCCTTATGACCAAGTTTGCAGTAACAGAGTATATGAGGTTTTGTTTATTGTCTACCTCAGTGCAATTCATACCAAAAGCCCCACTTTGCTTTCCAGCAAAGCCACGGCCCCTCTCCTCAACCCTCAGAGTTTCTCACCTGAAAAGACGCTGCAGATGAGTGATGGAGGAGCTGGTGAGCACTGTCAGGTGAGGCTCACAAACGAGGCTCACTGTGGAATCACCTAAATCCACTCAGGAAATGGGGCCATCACCTGAGCCATTGGTGTTTGTTCCTGTGACTGTGAACAGCAGCTGCAGGTCCCAGCCCTGTGGGACTTTAGCTGAGGCCTTTTTGGAAACCCAGTTTGCACACCTTGGAGAACAGGTGACCTAAGCACTGGTGCTCCTCTCCACCCACTGCTTTCTTCCCACAGGAAGCTCCTGAGCTGCTCAGCACCTCACAGAGTCCAGACTTTGGGGTTTATGTCAGACTGGGGGGATGCTCTCCCCTGCTCGTGGGATGCTGCCTGAATCAGGAGGGGATGGGAATTCCTGCATACAGGTCAATGGGAGGGATTGGCCCCTCTGCAGCAGTGCGGTGTCAGATCTGACACGTGCAGCCGGGATCAGCCAGGAGTGACCCAAGGTGTGCCCTGTCCCAGCGGGCACTAGGACCAGAGGGAAATGTTCCCTGACACAGGTGAGAATGGGACATGTCCCAGGAGGGCTCCTGACCCTTGCTCAGGTGAAAGGGCAGGGTCAGTTGGCACCATGTCAGCACAGCACATCAGGGAGGTTTGGCTTGTTGTGTCAGGAGGAAGTTGCACAGTCAGATGTATTTACACTCGACTGGACTTATCCTCTGACTGTTTTATTTTCCTCTGGCTGAGACTGGAATGTCTGTCTTTCCGGCTCTTTGAGTTTGTGTATCCAGCTTTTAAATTGGCTGATCAGCCTGTTGTACTCGTGATGGCTTCAGAGGGAGTTTGCTTTGAATTAGGACCCTTGGAGGAGGATGGCAGTTTCCTTGAAAATCCTTTTGCTGGAGGCACCTCAGTGAATACAAATTGAAATGAAAAGTGCAGGAAAAAGCATTTGATTCCATTCTTGTAAAATGTACCTTATTTAAGGGGTAAAAGGAGCATTTGTGGTCCTTCTGCACATGATGGATTCTCCATTTGCAGTTTGCATTTTCAGATGTTTCCCCATGATATAGAACCATTGAATAGTTCTGGTTTTACAGCTGAATGAAAGAGGTACAAATGTGTTTTCACTTTTTCAAAAGGTGATTAGTGCTTTAGGATATGAACATTTTTACAATCAGTGCTTTAAAAAATAAAAAGCATCTTCAGTGCTATCATTCCATAAGGATCTTAATGGTGATGGTTCTTCTTTTGGTGGTGTATTTACAAACAAAGAAGCAAAAAATGAACACAATTTATTGTCCTAACACTTCTTATATTCATCACTCAGATAAGTTCGCCCATTTTATCACCATGTCACTGTTTCTTTTCAGTTAATATTAAAGTTGCTTTTTTCTTCAGCAACTTGGATTAGAGTTTAATAATTTAATGTAACTGCTCTTAGAAATTGATTGTAAATATAAATACAGGTTTTTAAGGATTTTTTATCTCAGCTAATTTTATTTTCTTACATAATCTGCTGTTAACAGATTTGCAGCTTTTTGTTGCTTATGAAAGCCCAATTAACAGTTCTTTCACAGTCTGGTTCAGTACTGAAGTGGTAAAAGACTTTGATCTTCATTGTTTTTATTATTAGATTATTTTTTAACAATTAAATTTTTCCCTTCCCTCAGAAACAGCAAGTGCAAAGTTTCTTTAGCTTGGGAAATTCAGCTACAGGGCTTTGACATTTGTACGTTTGCACATTTCTATTGATATGGATAAATATTTATAGCATGCCATATAAATGCACATATTCTTCCTGCTGTAAATGCCATTTGTAACAGGAAATCCATTCTCTTGCACAACAGGTATGGTGTCCTTGGTATTCCCAGCTTGACTCAATCCTCCAAGCTCACCTTATTCCCTGTACATTACAGCAGCAGACTCCAATGTGACAGTTTTGTCTTTTCTTAATTACTTATTTTACACGAGATTTTACTGCCTGTAGATGTGTATTACATGGGTGGATGAGGCTCAACAGATCCCTCATCTTTCAGTCTCATATATCCATTCCAACGAAGAGCAGTGCTGCACGCTTCCACACACATTCAAACATGAGCTGCTGTTTAAACCCTTAGCGTGTTGCTCATCCTCACACAAGCCTCTCTCTCTAGCTGCCTGTTTTGGATTTGCTTTTTAGCCATGCTTCAGGCATACCTGGCATCTACTGATTTTTTTCCTCTGCTCTTGTCCTTCTTTAAGAGTCCCTGACAGGGGGGCTGGTGCAAACTGCAGCTCAGGCATCACGGTGGTCAACCAGAAACTGTATTCATTAGCAAAGAACTGACACGTTCCCCGCTGGCCCTGGCACTCGATGAATGGTGCTGATCTGAAGTCTTCCAGGCAGCTTCCAGGTGACATAAGGGACTGTCCACCACCCTGGTCACCAGATCCAGTGTGCTGGAAAGAAAAAAGAGAGAACTTGGTAACTGTGCATGAAAAATAGGTAAATGATGTTCATCTGTCTTTCTCTACTTGCTTTTAACTGTGTTTTGGAATCTTAAATTGGAGTAAGCTTCTTTTGCTGGAGAAAATCTTAATTTGTTCTGTAATAAATTAATCTCAAAGTCTAGAGCCAGCTCACTTATTTTTCCAGTATTTATGAAACTGAAGGAAGGCGTAGTCTGGGTTGATTCTGAACGATGCTGTTATCCAAACTGCTGCAAATGTAACTTGAGGATGGCATTAAAAAGACCTGGAGTTCTAATTCTGAAAATTACGTCTTTGTACATGAAAATCCCATTGTATATCACAGACAAGGAGGCAAAACCTTTGTAATTTTAAGAAATGTGTATCTTAAGGCTCTGAGCGCAGTATATGTAGCTGCAGCCAGGTTCTGCAATTTGGAACTAACCCTTGTCTTGTTTCTTGTGAATTTTCCTCTTTAATGTTTGCTAGACATTAGATAATTTACTTTTCAGAGCTAAAAATCCTTGAACCTTTAGAATACAAAAGCTGGATGAAAGAAATGTATCTATATAATCATGCACCCACTTTCTTACCATCAAAAAAGAGTATCCTATCCAAAGGCTCCTCCAGTTCAGTGGGCAGGGAGGAATTGACTGGTCCTGGCTGTGAAGTGCCACTGCCTGTGCTGGGGCCTCGCAGACAGCACATCTGCTGATGTAGGGCTGGATCTCCTCCTTGGACAGCGGTGCCATCGGCAGGGGAGCGGCGCTGGACAGCCAGTAGGACTTGTCATTGCGGCTGGCATAGTAACACACTTGGTTGATGTTGCAGTAAGCAAATGGCATGGTACTGAACACAGGGAGGCAGGATCCAGCCAGACCTGGAAATAACAACAAGTGATGCAAATTACTCCACTTTCTAGGTAAGTTGAAAATAGTATTCTGGCCAGTGTTGCTTCAAAGCCATGTGTCTTAGCAGGATTTAGGTAATTCACAGATGTTAAACCTCCCAAACCCTTTACCAAAATGGCTACATGAAAAACAGAGACTTTTACCAGTAAGTATCTTCCTTTGACCAATAATATTTCATTGTGTCAATCTGATATTTAAACGTGATGTAGTTTGTCACCATGGGAAACAGTTATGATAACAAATTTCTTAGCTGTGCCAACACTGAAAAATAAATTAGGCAAGAGGTGGCGGCTGGTTTAAAAGGAGATCAACTATTTACAAACTCATTAGGAGCAGTGAGAAATCACATGACAATGCTGATAAATAGAAAAATTTTTGTGAAGTATGACAAGCCGTTGCTAGCAGTGCATTAAGGCAGCTGTCCTGCTGCCTTCCAGAAAGGCTTCACAGACTCCCAAAGAGAAATAAAAGGATTGAGGGATTTTGCAGAGCCAGTCCTGCAAAATTCTCATCAGGCAGACCATCAGTGGGAACCAAGAAGTGACCAGTGCATACTTCTGAGGTGAACTTCTTCCAGAACTGAATTTGTAACAGTTTCACGATGGCCTATTTTAGTAAGCAGTAATCACTGCACAAAGTTCTGCCTTGAACTTGGTGTGTGAAGTGTTATTTCTGTAATGCCCTCAAACCCAAACACCTTCATTAAAGATACGTGACATTTCTGTACAGAAACCAGTTTTGTTTATCACTGATAATATTCCATTCCAGTACTAATGAAGGATCTGGAGCAGCCTGAATAGGGAAAATGCCTGCAAAATCACACAGGAGACAAGGACTCTGTTCTCTTTGGATCTTATTTTCACTGCTGTTATGAGACATTCTGTTAGCAACTGGCTCTTCTGGGAATGCCAAACACACAATAGTGAAAACATTCTAAAACATCACTGCTATTCTAAAAATAGCTCTTTTTATTGCTCTTTTAAACACTTCTTTTTTGTTCAGCTTATTAAGTCCTTGATCTTTCCTCCTCGGAGACTTCTCTGCCTCTTGTATAACAAGTCAACAAGAATTTAGGAAACTTTTTCTGTGCAAATTGCCACCAATCAGTTCCTCAAGCTGCAAGGCAGGCAGCTTATTTAGACATCTAATTTTAGTCAGAATTGTAGAAGACAGAGAAGAAATGACCTAAGGCACCAAAAAGAGCTGTCTCTGGGAGAAATTTGGCTTTTCAAAGAAATTTGGCTTTTCAAAAAAAATACTAGCTTCTGACTCTTAAAAGCACAGGATTCTGCTGCACACATGATGCATAATTTACTTGTAAAGCTTGCTTATACTGCCCAACTGTACCTACCCAACTTAACCAGCTCTTTTTCCCAAGCTGTGTCTGCAATAAAAACGACCAGATCCTCAAGGGAGTTATTTCAGAGTGGCCAAATGAGATTTCTGACCTAGGAAAATCTCTCCGGTGACTTCAAAGACAGCCTAAAATGAGCTGGGATAAGTGAAATAAACCACTCATCTCTCCAACTTCGAGTCAAAATTACTTAGAGATTGAAATACTTTTTCATCGATTGCATAGCAGCAGAAAGCCATTTTAAATGGTGACAAATAGGGCAGCATAACCAAGTTCATTATCATCAGCGCAGATTAGTTTTGAGTCTGTAGAAAATAAGTAACTGATGGTTCTATAGCTTGCTCCATGTGACTTGTCTTTCGTTGTATAGATAACACCATATTATCCCTTAGCTGGAGAGCAATTATGTAATACAATACATACCAAGATCTTGATTATGGGCTTTCTCTTGTCCTTCCAGGTACAGCAGACTATAGCCAGTCCATAACTTTGGCATCCCCTGTGGGCAGAGTGGTTCTCTGTCTGACTGACTGTGAAGGACGAGCAAGAATCCACTTGCAGATCTAATATGGGGGCCTGGTTGTCCTGGGACACCAGTCTGGCCAGGTGGACCTTGGAGAAAGGTAAAAGAAATTTACTTGTATAACATACAGTAAAAGTTCACACCAGCTGTGTGTTAGATGTTCAATAAGAAGTTCCCAACTGAACATAATACAACTTCAAGGCTATCATGGGCAATAAAGACACAAGTAGACTTCAGTTATCCTTCTTCTGGGAGACAAATTAACTAGATTGCCACTGAATGCTTGGCACTTGGCTCTTCTGTTGTGCCTCTGTCTTGTGCTGTATGGATTAGGAAATGAAATGAAGTGGGCAATGATTTCCCAGACTTACTCACTAGGATGAACGGAACGTCTGGACTGAACTTGAATCCTTGCAGTAACAGTCGATGCCCCTTCCTCACTTATGTATTAAACCCTTAATTTATTAGAGAGCAGTCACAGTTAAAACACAGTTTTAATTACTGCCAGACAGTTGCCCCGTTAGCCCTGGCTCAGACATGCATGCCTATTGATATATGCTGTCTGAGCATGGGTGGTTAATTGCCTTTCTGCTTAATAATGGATGCTGAGATAAATTTTCTTCCAACAGGTCTTGTTATGAAATAATTCACAAATGTCACTGTCAGTTACTGAACTGAGAGGGGGCAAGAGGTGTCATGGAATCTCAGGCTAGAGGTGGATGTATCCATGTGGGAATTGGGGGAGCAAAAGGAAAAATGAGTCTATGCATCTTCTCACACATCTCCCCCCCAAAGTCATGCTTCATTCTTACCTTGTGGCCCAGCGTATCCTTGCTCTCCTCGGCTCCCTTGGTCACCTGGTGGTCCAGATGCCCCAGGTAACCCATCTTGACCTGGCAGGCCATATGATCCTTCTTCACCTTTTATGCCTAGATAAATACAAAGTATGTGCTTTTCCTTCACAGGGCTGCATTTAAGATTCTACATTGTCTAAACACAAAGGGCCAGTCAGCAAAATGGGCACCAGGACAGGGAGGTGCAGAACTGCTTCTGCTGGGTATTCTCTTCACCACTTATTCACACTGTGACCACAGCAGTAGCTCAGAGGCATGACTTAAGAACAGCAGCTCCTGATGAGGTTTTCCATCCTCTCCAGAGATCTTGTGTGATTTACAGTTGAAATCAAAGCACTCCCCAACAAACATTATCATGCAAGCCTCGTGCAGAATTGCCATCGGGATCTGTACCATGGAATGAGCAGTAACTCCTCCTGAGGCAAGCCAAGCTGTCAGCTTTGAGAGCCCCATTCAGCAAAGTCTTAGAACACAGAGTGAACTCCCCTTGCAGTAATGGATATATTGGAGTACTTAGAGAATAGGGAGGGACTGCAGAACTGGACTACATGCAGTGGGGAAGGATAAACACATTTTTAGGCTCCTGATGACCTCAACTTTTTGTATTTCTCACATGTCCATGCATTTTATACATTAACAGGGAAGGTGTGGCCGTGACAGTAAAAGATACATCTCATTTGGGGTGCAGATAATGATGGACCTGTTCAATGGCTACTTAAAACATAACCTGAATTGAACAAAGTTACACTTGTCAGGTGTTGTTGCATTTAGAAGTGGTTTTCCTCTTTTGATAAAAATCAGTTTTCAGATGAGGGTGTTTCTCTAGCACCCACCACAGTTGTTTCTCAGTAATGGTGTTTGATTCCTTGCCGATTTTGCTGTTTAACCTGCAGGCTGAGTAACTGAAGGTTGTCTCACAACATTCAGATTTCCCCATGTTACTTTTTACTGAGAAAACCTGAACCAGACAAAACAATTAATAGCTTTTCTATGTTGGTTGCATAGTTATTCTACCAAAGCTTAAGCACACTGAAGGGTTTTAATAAAATCCATTGCTTTTGCCAGTAAAACTTCCAGTTTGCCTTCCAAGCCAGAAAAAAATTGGAATCTCCTATCCTACTGAAGGAAAAAGCCTTACTATTTCTTTATTTCTTTCATAAAACCAGTGCAAATATGTGTATCACTGTACCACCTGGTTTTACAGAAACCCTTAATGATGTATATAATGGAAACACAGCTGTGTCACCCCAGAAACCCCTTTTAGCTGGCAAATCAACTAAGATATGTAAAACTAGAGAGTTAACTAAAAATTGCATTGTTTCCTTTCATGATAGGAACGACTGCTGCAGGGAATCTCCTGGGAGACAATCATGGATTTTTTTCTCTGGAGACACTGGATGTCTAGAGCAGCCAACACAACTAACTCTGGGTTCCCACGTAGTAAATACCTAAAACCACAAGAGGGATTCCACCATCTAAACTGAAATCACTCTGCAGACAGGCTATGCTGTATTTCTAGAAAGGTGGCCTCTCTTTTGGGATCACCAGTACCAGCATTGCTCTTGTTTTCTTTTCATCTGCCAGAAGAATGTTTCAGTCTTTCATCACTTCCTTTTAAGATCTCTTTGGTCAGTTTTCTTTGGTGGTAACTTTTTCATGTTCTAACAGATAAAGAGCTTTCTTGTAGCCACTTCTCTGACTTCAGTGTCCTTTTAGGACTTTGGTTAGCAGAGCTTTGGGATTCATTATTGCTAAATTTTAAAGCATGCATATTTTAAACATGCTTCAAATAGGTCTAAACCACAGGGGTGGTTTGAGGCATGGCTTTATAATTTGTTGGGGAAAAAGGAAAAATACCATTTGAAGAAATTTTTCTCAACAGCACCTGATGCTTTTGCCCTCCCTGGCCTAGGAAAAGGGAATGTAGTGCAGGCAGGCTCAAACAGCGTGGTTCAGCTACATTTATCCATCATCCTCAGCATTAACCAGCCCACTACGTGTTTCTGGAGACTGTTAATAAGTGTTTAGGAGAAAAGAGAGGGTAAAACAGAAGAAACTCTGACCCTTTTCAACTTGTTCTCTAAATGGCTGAAATGAACATCCAAGCTTTCAAAACATGAGCTTACCTTGGGGTCCAGGGTGGCCTATTGGCCCTGGTAATCCTGCAGAGCCATCCTCTCCTCTTTGCCCTGCTTCCCCAGGAGGCCCTGGGATTGTAGGGCATGAATCATCTACTTTTCCTGGTTCACCAGGGTCACCTGGAATGTGTAATGGGAAAGTGAATTGCAAGACTGGCTAATAGCTCCCATGCAAAAAGTCAACATAAATGTTAGCCAGTTTTGGTGTTCAGGAGTATAGTTCAGGTGTTTTAAAATCTTCAATTATTAAGTCCCACTGCTTTTAATTTTACTCTTAGTCTTTTAGCACAGTATTAACAGCAAGCCAGTGTTAGCAAGTGTATGTTAGCTGGTCTGTGATCTTTGCCCAGGTGGGCAAGAAAGCCAATGGCATCCTGGCCTGTACCAGCAATAGTGTGGCCAGCAGGACCAGGGCAGTGACCATTCCCCTGTGCTCAGCACTGGTGAGGCTGCACCTTGAATCCTGTGTTCAGTTTGGGTCCTCTCACTGCAAGAAAGACATTGAGGGGCTGGAGTGTGTCCAGAGTGAGGCAACGGTGCTGGGAAGGGTGTGGAGCACAAGTCTAGTGAGGAGCAGCTGAGGGAACTGGGGATTTTTAGTCTGGAGAAGGGTCAGGAGAGACCTTATTGCTCTATTACACTTACTTGCAAGGACCTTGTAGAGAGTCTCTCCTTCCAAGTAACATGAGGAAATGGCCTTAAGTTTCATCAAGGAAGACTTAAATTGGATATAGGGAAATATGTCTTCAGGGAAAGGGTTGTCAAGCCCTGGAACTGTCCAGGGAAGTGGTGGAGTCATCACCCCTGGAGGTATTTGAAAGACATGTAGATGTGGCACTTCGGGACATGGTGTAGGGGTACCCTTGGGAGTGCTGGGTTAATGGTGGGATTTGATATCTTGAAGGTCTTTTCCAACTTAATTCAATGATTCTATGTTTCATATATTTGGTGTACAGCTTTAGTCTTTATGTGCCCCAAACTGATTTGAGTTAAAGCCTGAAGTCTACCTGCCCAACTTCAGTGCAAACACCTTAGCACATGGAAGATTTTGCAGTATTTTGCCTATTGTGTTACTGCAAAACCATCAAAAGGCAGGCCAAAAAAGCTAGCCCATAATAGCCATTTGAAGTAATTATAATATTTAAAAAAAAAGAATAGCCACACTTTATATATTGAAAGTTATTGGGAGCTCTTGCCTGTTTACATTTTGGATCAACATTTAGTCAGATGGAGAGTTCAGTGTTTGTAGTAATCCAGTGTTAGGATTGAAGCTTTTGCTATGATTTTGGTTAGAAAGAAAAAAACCCAAACAAATAAGAACTAGAAACAAATGTTTCACAAGTCTAATTGACATCCTGGCATGAAACTTCACAGCAAAGCATTATCATGACATTGGTGCTATTTATGTGAAACATGTATTAGAACAATGTCCTTGTAGCAGTACCTACTATTCCTAGCAACCATGCCAAGGATACCTTCTAGTAAGAGCTGCATGTTTCTATACATAAGGGAGCTCCCATGAAAAGAACAATAATCAAGAGTCATGAACTTACCTATGAAACCTGAAGGATTTGAAAAATGGAAAGCAGATTGTGGCCATTGTGATGCAGGTGGAAGCAAGTTTCAGGCATGTAAATTAGAGTAAAGAATGGAATGAGAACTGAAATCACTTACATGAGGTGACATTAGAAACAAATAGTTTAGAAATTTTTACTCAAATGAGAAATCAGTTAAGTTGGCAACTGCAGGAGTCTTTTTTCTGAGATTGTTTAAATTATCTGCATGCAAGTTAACATTAGTATGATTATATATGAATAGAAGGATCACAGTTACAGTTGAATGACAATAAACAACAGGTTCATAAGTACCTGTGGGACCTCTGGGACCAGGTCTTCCTGGAAAACCTTGGTCTCCTGGTTGTCCTGTAGCACCAGGTGGACCCTGTGGGCCATGGATCCCCATAGGACCTGGAAATAAAACCAAACATAAATACAATGAAGTCTGGATGCTTGACTAACAAAAAATTCTTGGGAGTCTTCAACTCTGTTGTGTCACAGGAAGAAATGCACATTTCTTCTTCTTTCCCTGGTCTAGATCCGACTTAGGATTTATGAGTTTTCTTTTTGTAGAGATTGGAAGTGATTGATGTGGATGGGATATTCTCTACAGTGTGTGAAAGAAGCAGAGTATGTTGATTTCAGTTTTCAAAGTAAAGAATCTGTTGAAAGCCCCAAGCTATTGATATGGGGCAGATGTGAGACTCTGTTAGTTCAAACACATCTGTATTGTCCATAATTTCTCAAGACCCCTTAAGAGGGGGTCATAGTTTGCTTATCTGGCAAACAAACATTTTATTGCCTTATTCTCAGGTTGGCAGAGGTGTCCTCCAACAAGCTGTTGGAAGCAGTGGATGTGAATCTGTCTCTCCTCTCACATTCTACCCCAGCCCCATCGTATCTGCAGGTAACCAGGCAGAGCTGTGGAATGTCCAGCCTCCACCCCTTCTGCCAGGCTCCATCTCCAACAGCAACACCCTGGGCACAAGGCTCAGTCACAGGGGCTGGGCATAAGTGCACATAGAAATTAAAAACATCTCTGACCATACCCTTTGGGCCTTTTCTTCCTGGGCTCCCTGGAGGGCCTCTGGCTCCCTGCTGTCCTCGTGGCCCAGGATTACCTGGTGCCCCTCGAATGCCGGTGTCACCTGGATCTCCTCGCACAAAGATAGTCTCTCCAGGAGGACCAGGACTCCCAGGATCGCCTATGGTAAAAGATCTTTATTCTTAATGTATGCACAAAGCATAAACACCTAAAAACAGCCATGTTCTGCTGGTGGTTTTTTTTAATTTTACTCTAGGTTGGTTTTTTTTTCTCTAGGATGTAGGGCAGCCCTTGCGTGTTTTGGAAATACCAGTGTTAGCCTTTGTCCCAGGATTTGTAAGGAAGACAATGATAGGAATAGTTCCCAAAGTTATTTAACTTCTGTGCAAGCAGAAGGCAACAAGTTACTGGTGCATTAATTGAAACACTGTTTCTTTATATTTATATCTTATAGATTAATTACTGTGTTGCTTAATCTGGAGATGTGCATTTTGTCCTTGCTCTGGTGATCTACTCAGTGTTCGCTTCTCTGTGTATTCACTAAGGTAGAGAAGGGTTTCTTTATTCCCTATGCACTTCTATTGTTTCAGAGACAGTAACCCTGTTGTTCCTAGTAGCCTCAGGGGTTTTGTACATGATAAAATTTGTTATTTTTAGTTTTAATACCTCTGATGCCATCTAAACCAGGTAATCCTTGATCACCTGGAGGACCAGGGGAAGCACTATCAGGAGATCTTCCCATAGGTCCAATGGGTCCAACAGGTCCTCTTCTACCTAAGGGATCACATTTAAAAAAAAAGAAAAGAAAAAAAAATCTGAGATTTTTTTAGATTACAGATGGAAGTCAGTAAGTAAAAGAATGCTGACATGAGAAGTCCTGGAGGTAGTGTATGCTCCCACTTGTACACCAAACATACCAGTCCCCAGGCTAATGAGGCCATCTTGTGAAAGTGAAAATATTTGTTATCTTTTTAAATTTTTATTCTTCCCATGAAATCTATGTAGCCTAAAGAATACATCACTACATGTTAGCACGTTGCCATGGATAGCCACATTTTCCTGAATTCCAACAATGGGAGAAATGGTAACAAGGTAAGGTGAGTAGGGACTGTGAAATGATTCTGCCTGGGGCAGGATAAGTATTCACAGATTGTTCCTGGTAAAAGAGAGTTAGACCAATTCCTAAAAACCTTATTGAACAAGATGAACTTACTAGCCTTATTTTTTTTTTTTCCTAATCTTTAATCTGGATTTTTACACAATAAAACATTTATGCCCTTACTTGTGACAGGCAAAGTTGCAGGTTACCATCCTCTGCATAACACTTTTGAACAGTTGCAGCTTGTTAACATGTGGGTTGCATTCTGTTGCCTTCTCTTTTCTACAAAAAAACAAATCTAGTTTCTCCAGTCTTGCTTTTGACCCCATTCTCCTGTTTACTTTCTGGTGAGTTTTCCCTTATTTGTCAAAGCTGATCACAACCATGGGAGGCCTCGCCTGTCCTATGTCAAGCAGTGTAAATACATCTCAGAATTAAACTTTCTCTTTTTTCCTCAACAGCACCATTCTGTTGACTCCCCCAGTTCCCAAACTAGTAACCAAACTGAGAAAAATGATTTTTGTCTTCATCTTAGAATAATCCACCTCACCAGATTTCACCTCCTGCTATTTTTCTTCCATGTGTTATATGGCTGTAGCAAGGTCTGGCAGCGTAAAGCCAATGTCAGTTCTAATCACAGAATTGCTGAGGCTTGAGTGGGCCTCTGGAGAGTTTCTAGTCTAACCCTCCCCTGAAAGCAGGATCAGCTAGAGCTCTGTCCAGCTGGGGTTTGAGTATCTCCAGTGACAGACACTTCATAACTTCTCCAGGCAACCTGTTCCCTTGTTCAATTCCCTTCCCAGGGAAAACAAAACTTTTCCTTATATTTAAATAGAATTTCCTGTATGTCAGTCTGTGCCCATTACCTCTTGTCCTATCTCTGGATATCACTATGAAGGAACTGTCTCCACATCCTTCCCATTAGGTACTTACACACATTAATAAAATCCCACTGATACTTCTCTTCTGGAGCTGAAGCAATTCCCCTCCCTCAGCCTCTCCTTATGGGACAGGTGCTCCAGTCTCTTCACTTTCTCAGTGGCCCTTCCTCAGACACTTGCTTTTTCCCATTTGTGTGCAATTCCTGTATCACCAAGCTCTAAAGTAACCACTGCAATCTTGTGAAGCAGTTCTATCTTGCACTTACATCAGAACAGTTGACAGGTTTACTATAGCTCTGGGACTGCCAGATCCTCTGCACTCTTTTTCTTCAGGAATTTCTTCCCAAGTGGCAACCCTACCTAGCAGTTCCCTGAGTCTATTCAAGTCCACAATTTTCTATTTTCATTCTTTCCTCTCCTGTAACATAAACCAGAAATTCTGGAATCTCTGTATCTCTACTCAGGAAACATCAGCATGTTACAACAGAAATGTTTTTAGGGAGAGAATCTTCTGAGTAATGTTCATATTAACCAGAGTAAGAGCCTGTATGAGCTTAATTTCAACTCTGCAGAGCAGCATTTGGAGAAAACCTATTCTTACCTGGAAATCCTGGGAATCCCCTTTCTCCAGGGGGGCCTGGAATAGAAATACCAGGCCATCCAGGTTCACCTCTGTCTCCTTTTGGTCCAATTTCTCCTGAGTATCCTGGGGGCCCTGTCTCACTCTGACCTTTATAAGAAAACAATTATGTACATAAAGTTTACAGCGAGTACAAATACAGATGTGCAGAACAGAAATACCAGTTGCAGATGTTCCTCCTTGCAAGGGTTGCCTAGTGCTGTTTTTCTGATTCTCTCTTGGAAGCTGGATAGAGTTTTGTTGAATCTGGCCCTAATTCATCACTTTCAAAGAACGTAATCTTTTTGCTTTAATGCTCTTCTTCAGGGGTTATTTTATATGGTATCATTATTGTCTGTAACCTGAAATGTAAACTGATTGCATGGTTCTAAATTTAATTTTCTATCAGCATATATTTGTAATCTTTAGATACATTATAAGCATTCTTTTTTTAATAGTGCTTCAAAAGCACCTTTTGAAAGTTGCAAATACATCAGCATGAGTGAAATCCACGTTCCTCTTAAGTTTGTGGCACAGCTCCCACAGACTTTAAATGGAGCTGGGATTTCACAAGTCTCCTTGTAATTTTTTAGTTTTATCTTTTACATAATAAAAAAAAAAGAGAGACTTGGCTCTCCTTTGAATCATCTGCACTGAACTTTTTAATTTTATAAACAGCCTTGAAATGTTCCAACAAAACTGGAAGTTTTGAAAGTTTCCCCACAAATAACTGCAGGTGTGCCATTAGGCATATTTTAGATTCTGTTTGAAAGTTTAGTCTGAGCCTTAATGATATCTTCTGGGCAAGGCAAACATCAAAATAACATGCACCACTCCTTGCACATTCAGTCATTTAGGAGAAGATTTTCTGTTCAAGTTATTTCTCATCTTTACCTGGAGCTCCTGCAGAACCCTTTTGACCTTTTAGTCCATCCAAGCCATCCAGTCCAGGCAGTCCAGGAAGACCTGAGAGGCATTATACAGGTATGACTGGGTGCCACAATAATCCCGTACAGTCACAATTAAAAATCAAGCCTTTTTTTTTTATCTGACACCACATACTGGATCAAGATGGGGAATTTGCTGAATTTGATTACTGGCAACTGAAGATGACACCACATGGCAGTGCAGTCTTTTTGGAAAGGCAAATGTGAAAAATTTAAAAATAGCAGTCATAATACAGTTTCACATCAAAGCAATCAGAAAGCACAGCTTATAATCCTTCAGGTATTTCCATATTGCAGCTAGCAGATTATGGGCTAATCTATAGAGAGCCTTGTGTCTGGACTGCTACTGCTACATGTCCTTGCTACTCCAAAGTTTGCTGTGCTACCACTTCATGGCCACTGATGGGGATGCAGACACTACCTAAGATATCTGTAAAGCTGGAACTTCTTTACAGCTTCTGTTGAAAATACAAATGCAATTTAACCCAGCTGCACCAAAAAGAGGCTAAATTTTCACCTGGCTTCCGTTCTCTGGTCCCGCAGATTTCACACAGAAAACTGTGCTTTTTTGCATCACTCTGTTACAAAAGTTCTTTGAACTGAAAAGCACGAAGTCTTTGAAGACAACAAATGTGTAATTGAGACCTCTGGTGATAGATGGTAGTACATAGAGCAGCTCTGTCACTGGTGATGTTTCCTAGCACTGGCTGTTTGTGGTAGTCAGACATAACTTTTGCTTTATAATCTGTGTTTTTTTGAAAATTGCTAAAACACAGTAAGTAAAGCCATAGATCGTACCTTTTATCAATTTTTTAAAAAGTTGAACTAATCTGAGGTTGTGTTTGTTGTTTGCAGTGGAGGGTAAAAATATCTCCATGTCATCAGCAGTTTCTAGTTCCTAAGTTGTATAGATAAACTATCAAATGTGAGAACAAACACTTCCTTAGTGCAGACAGCAGTCTGTCACCTGGTGATAGCAACAGGTCTGGCAAAACTGATGGGTCATTTGGTGACAGGTTTCAAAGAGGTTTCAGAGAGAGGAGCAGATTTGGGATGCCTCTTGCTCCAGAGAAGGGACACAGATCATCAAGGAGCTGAATGATACTGTCAGTGCCTGTTCCTGTCTCTGTTCTACTCCTGCTCTTCTCTGCCTCCCTTCCTTCCATGTCAGTTCCTCTCCCTGCCCTGCAGGATTCCCAGTCTGGTTGCAGTGATTTTTTTTCCCACAAATCTGAATTATCTGTGTGTCTCTCCTTTCCTCTGGCTCCTTCCTGGCACAGATGTAGGTTCTCTGTTGGGTGCCAGTGCTCGATCCCAGCATGTTGTGCAGCTCACCAATCTGCCATATATCCAGAGCAGGGCTCTTGGGAGAATTTATTGCTCTATTTAAGCACATATGAATGGATATATTTTTTAAAGTTTATAAACTGGTTAAATTGGGCAAGGACAAATTGCTGTAGGAAGAGCAACACAAATGCCCTTCATCAACTGCTTTACCTGCCAAATTTAAATGTCCCTAGTTCAAAGGTGGGTCATCTGAGAAAGAAAAAATAGAAAAGCCCTAGAATTCTCTAGCAGGCAGACCAAAACTTATATAGCTTTGTTCTCAGAAACTGTTGAATTATTTTAGTTAAAATTTAACAAAGGATGAATTGAAAAAAAAAAACCAAAACGGTGTGTAGCAAACACCAGTCTGCAAAAATTTTAAATCCAGAAGATTGTTTGAAAACCTGCAAAACATTGATAATATACTCTCTGTGTAATCCACTTTATAATACAGGATAGTAGTAATGCAACCTATAATATCTTCTGTGACCTTAATTAACTGTTCTTTAACTTTTCATGACACTCTCATTCCTGCTTTTTGTAGCCTTCTTGTGCTTTGGACATGTTCCCATTTTAAAATTTATGTAAGAGTTGCATTTGGGGAATTTAACAATGGTATTTTAAAATCACTATCAACTCCTAAGTAATTTTGGCCCCCAGGTCACCATTTAAAACTTTTTTGATCTTTGACTCATTCAGGCAAGATTGATGGGTTGGTTTACTTGCTTTCCAGGGAAGTTCTGACACATTTGCCAACAATCCATTATAATATCAGCACTTGTAATTCTAGATTTTTGGATTGCTATAGCCCCATATTTCTAGGTACAGCTGAATTGGCTGACCTGAGCATGAACCACTGTTTCTGTATTGTACAGCCCAATTCAGCTTCTACTCATACAGGTCATGCTGCTGATGGTCTGAGTATTACTTGCTCCATCAAGGATTACTCACACCAGTAAGGCTTGCCAGGCTAAGCCCTTAACTAGTAAAACTACTGTAATAAAGAAAATGGGATTAGGCTTTGATAGAGGATGTTTAACTTACTTTTTTTTAAATCTAAAAGTTCTTTAAAAGGTAAAAGCTCAGGCACAAAACCTTTAATGTAACTGAGAACCAGTGAGACTAATGAGGCCATGTACTCAGCTATGAATTATCCATTTAATTTCTAATGCTTGCACCAGCACTTGTTGAAAACAGCATCAAGATCTATATATGCAGTTGAATTGGAATACAAATACCAGTCAGTTTTCATTAGTGGCTATAGTTTCAAAGGTGTTAACCTTTTTACAGCTATGCTGGCAATACACTGAATCCTCAGCTTAGCAGGCAGCTTGGTCTCTAATGAATTGTCATTTGGGACTGAACTTTCCCCTGTGCAGGATGTGTGTCAATTTATGTTCCTGTGCAGGACTTGGGATAACTTCTGCACAATATACTAAAGCAGTGTCTTATGACAAGAAGGAAAGAGCTCATCAGCTATGAAGAAGTTTTCAGCAGAAGAATGGTTTTTTTCTTCTTTGACCCCTTGCAGACATCCCTGCCACTGCAGATCTCTGCCTTTGTTACAGCAAACACTGTTTGCAACACTGAAATGTTCTCTTGCACAGTATGTACCAGCAGGGAATCTGTCATGACAGTTTAAATCAGCACTGCTTATTTACTGCAAGCAATCATAAATTGTTTCCATTTTTCATTTGAATTTTCAGTAGTTTATAAGAAACCATCTCAAGTTTTCTTTAAGCTGAATTTGAAGAAGTGGATCTATTGTCCTCTCTAACCCTTTTTTATAGCCCCAGGTGTTATTTTACTGTGGTTTCTGTATAGGGGTCACTAATCTTCTTCCTGTTTGGGAACTGGTTATGAAGCACACTGTAACAGACACAGGATACAGAGTTGATAACTTTCTTTATGGAGCACTAAACTTACTATTTCAATTCTAAACGTCGTAAAAGTTAATAATGTTCTCCCACATAAACAACTACAGATGAACTGATGTTCAATCTAAACACAACAATCATTGCGAGAAGTGTAAATTAGGATTTGGAGGAAACACTTCTATGCTAAATCCACCAAAATCAGTTCTGGGAGAAAACAATGCAACAAGAAAACCAACAATAAAACCCAACTCAAGTTATCACAATTTGTTAAAACAAATTTGAAAAACAAAGCTGTCCTGGCAGCCTGCTGAGTTTATAGAGTAACAGTGGCACTCCATGGTGAAAATGTAGAACACAGCATAACTGAAGTGAAACAACTGAATTACTGCAAACTCCTTTTTTCTTTCCTAAAGTTCTGCTACCAGTTGCACCAGCTAAGCCAGACTCTTTCTACCTTCCTCCTTACTCGTTTTAGATTGTAGCCCAATTTTCCAAAGTAGCATTTATGTTACTTCTCAAAGGTGATGGGAACTGGTTTGAGTCTTCTAGCCGCTTGCGACCACAGAGTCCACAGTTAGGCCTTTTCCATTTTCACTACTGAAAGGGTATTTATGTCTGGTACTGTCACATTACCACTAGAATGGCACTGTATATAATGTTTACCTTTTCTGCCTTGAGATCCAGGTAACCCTTGCAATCCTGGGGGTCCCAAAATTCCATGTTTTCCTTTTTCTCCAGGTTCTCCTGGCAATCCCTGAGGACCTGTAGCTCCTGAGAGTGAAAAAAAAACCCCTGTGAATATGCAATTCTATTGAACTGTTGATTTTTCCCCCTTGCTATGCAGCACACTATGTTAACAGCAGTACCTGAAAGTGTTTGGGGATATAGGAAGAATGGATGGATCTTGCTCTCTGAGACTGAGCAGACAATTGCTGCTGTCTATAGGTACAGAAACAACTTTCAATGCCCCCCTTCATATGATCTCTGATTTCTCCAGCCTCCTCCCCAGAGATGCCTCCTCAACTGCCTTTTCTTGTTCCATATCTCTTTTGAGCTATTCCATGGCACTGTTTTTTAAACTTTGGCATTACCTGGTAATCCGGGTAGCCCTGGGTATCCAGGGTCACCCTTGGATCCTGGTCTTCCAGGTTGTCCTTGGATACCTGGTAAACCCTTCTCCCCTGGAAATCCACAAGGTCCTTACAGAAAAAAAAAACCAAAAGCAATTGCTACAGAGTGGCTCAAAATGCTCAGGGAGCAGAGCTCCCTCTGCTAACAAAACAGAGAAAATACATTTGTAAGTCCAATTTTTTCTTCAATCAGACAGAGGTACCTGGTAATCCTGGATCTCCTGGAGGCCCTTTTGGACCCTGTGTACCAAGCAGAGGAGTTGGGTCACCTCTCTTGCCTGTTGAGGTACAAGGACTTCCATTTTATACAAGCATCCTTTCCATCCACAAAACCAAAGCTGGACATTTTTGTAAGATCAGAAAAGTCACTAATAGATATAAACAGCTATAGAAGGGGCTGAGAGAACACAAAATGAAAATTGCTTTGGCACATGCAAATTGTGACAGTTCACTTTAATTGCATTTTCTCTTATTTGATTTGACAAATTTTCCATACCCATAAGAATGGATTTATACATGGTTTTGATGGAATTTTTAAATTCTGTAAAATTTGACAGGAATTTATCTTCTGACTCAGTAATACCTACTTTTAAAGGAACAAGCTGTTAAAGAATATACTGAAATGCAACTTTCGCCTTCAGGTAAGTGAGACTTGTTTCTAATTACATTCATGTTTTATGGGAAAACACGACAGAAGTGAAAATAATTTTCTAATGAGTCTTTATCATTTATCCCATATATATCCTAACAATATTGCTCTTTTCAAAGCATATCTATATAAACTCATTACCTTTACATCCTTTGGGGCCAGTCAGTCCTGGATATCCAGGGTTTCCTGGTAAGCCAACATCACCCTGATTTTTAAAAAAAACAAAATAAAAATGTTTGGCACAGGATATGTGTAGCAGGAATTATCTGCAGGAGCATTTGGTTCTCTTAGCAGAACTGTATCTTAAGCTCAACAGAAAAGCATCTTGTCTTTGTTACATATCTGACACTGGCCACTAACAAGAAACTGTAGGTTAGACTTGCTAATAATTTTGAATTTGTGCTTTTATAGCTTATTCTCATTCTTGGCTCAAACAGCTTAATTTCACAATTTCACCACAGATGGCTTGAATAATTTGATTTACAGGTACCATAAAATATATATCCAATATTGTTGTATGTTACCCAAAATTTACTATAAACATTAACCAGAAATACTGTGATATAACCATAAAAATGTAGATTTCACTATTTTTCCTTTTGAATAATGACCTTTAATCAATAAAGAAATTTAATAAAACAAACCAAGCAAAGGTATGTCCCTTTACCAAGAAAACAACTGTGCTTTATGCTTCATGTAATCTCATTGTCTACCTACCCAGCATACAAGCAGTGAAGAATTGTACCTTGCATGTGATGTTTGTGTGGATTTGTGTGTTTGTTCTTGAGCAACACTGCTTGCCTGTGTTCTGCTTGAGGCAAAGATGACTTGGTTTGTCTTTTCTGTTGCTTTAGTCACTTCACACAGCAGGATATGAAGAAGCAGCTACATATTAACTTCATAATTGTGCTGCTGCTATGTTATGATCTCTGTGGTAAGTGGTTTGTCAATCTATTCTTAGGAATAATGTTAAAGACTTGATTGTGCATCTGGTTTTTGCCCCCCTACTTAGTGTAGTGGAGCCTGGACTTCAACCACGTGGCAAAGAACTACAGCAGAATGTGTAGCTAAGAGAGGCCCCTTCTTAACTCCCACCACAGTTCCTGCTAAAACGTAACCAAAGCACAGAGGTGTTTCATCAGGGAATTTACATTTCCTACTACACTGGCTGTCTCTTCTCAGAGGGAACATCTAATGGGTGAGTAAAATACAAGCACCCTTCATCATATTTCTTAGAGGCAGGAGATAACTGCAAAGTCCAGGACACTTCACAACCACTCTGTTTACCTGGTCACCTGGTCCTCCTTGAAAGCCTGTAATTCCTTGAAGGCCCTTTGGTCCAGGCAAACCCTGTGATCCTGGAAACCCCATCACTCCAGTGTCACCTTGGTCACCTGGCAGTCCTGGAACACCATTCTTCCCTGGAATTCCTCGTGTGCCTCTGAAACCAGCACTGCCTTTTTCACCTGAAGTTAATTGCAGAACAAGATAATGACCAGTCAAGTCAAGCCAGTGTCTGACATTTTCAATATGGCAGTGTTTTCACTCTTGGTGTCTTGCCTTAATAATAATCCAAAGAAACTGTGCAGCCAGTTTAGGAATCTGTAAACATGGTATGGTGGCTGGATGTTACTGCAGCCCTGAGACCACACTGTGAAAACCACAGTGATTTATATCAGAGGAATGTGTGTGTGTGCATGCAGGGCTTTCTTTTATGAACTTACCTCTTTCACCTCTAAATCCATGCTCCCCAGGAAACCCTGGGTCCCCCATTTGTCCTTTCTCAAGACGGAGGTTAATGCAGCCACTGTCTCCTGGAGGCCCCCTTTCACCTTGGAAGCAAACATATGGAATGTAAATATATCCTCACGAGTGATGTGCCCTGAAAATCATTCGAGTGGTGACTTTCCTAATAGAGAAAGCCTTCAAATATTAATGTGGTTCTCTATCGTTTCAGCAGGCTCACTGCTAACAGAATTTGCAATCCTTCCCTTGCTTTTTTGTTAATTCATTCGTGACCCAGGTGATGTTAAATCAGAAGAATTAGGAAAGATTGTGAAATTATGACAGATAGCAATTTTGAACTGCCTGTGATTGCACCTCGCAGATGATTATTCTCTTTCCTATAAAAAGTAAACAGATTTTTAAGACAGTAGTAACAAAACTAAACATAGCAGCAATGTAACTACAGAGTGAAGTGGATTTTTAACAAACCTTTTATTCCTATATCTCCACATTCTCCACTAGGCCCAGGTAGACCCATTTTTCCTTCTTCACCTTTTACACCAAAGATTCCTGTTGGGCCTTGTATTCCTGGGAGTCCTGGGAATCCTTGGGGTCCTTGAATCCCTTTGCTTCCTGGTAATATGAAATGCTTTATTTACATGTTCTGCTTATACTGTTGATGTCATATTCTAAGGAATACTATAAAGCAAAAGCAGGATATTTAGAAGGATTTCTTAGGAAAACAGCAGAACTAGAGAACCAATAGTTGGAGCATGGCTTCATGACAAGATCAAATTTCTCTTGAAGCCCAGATTCCACTGAAGCAAATATCCTCCTCCTACCTGCTGTCAGCCCCTGGAGATTTAGGCTACCCTTACTCCTAAAGCAGTTATGCCCAAAACACCACCAGATCTTGCATGTGGCTACTGGATTATGGGGGCTTCATTCTGCTGCCTGTCCCTGCCCTCCTGTACCAGCTAAGGAGGCTGGTACCCAGAGGACAGCTGGTCGTACCATTAAAGACTGAGGCAAAGAAGGCATTGAGTGCCTCAGCCTTCTCCTCATCCTTTGTCACTGTTTCCTCCCCTCCCATCCAATAAAGGATGGAGACTCTCCTTACCCCTCCTTTTGCTGGTAATGGATTTATAGAAACATTTTTATTGTCTTTTACAGCAGTAGCCAGATTGAGTTCTAGCTGTGCTTTGGCACTTCTGATTTTCTCCCTCCATAACCTTAAGACACCCTTGTCCTCCTGAGATGCCTGTCCCTTCTTCCAAACTTCATACACTTTCCCTTTTTTCCTGAGTTCCAGCTAAAACTCTGTTCAGCCCAGCTGCTCATCTTCCCTGCTGGCTCATCTTTGGCACTTGGGGATGGCCTGTTCCCATGCCTTAAAAATTTCTTTCTTGAAGAATGTTCAGCCTTCCTGGACTCACTTGCCCTTCAGGACTGCCTCCCAAGGGATTCTGTTAACCCTAAACATATTCCTCTTATTATAGCGTATTGCAACCTATTACAAATAGTCAGGAAATAATACATAGAAATATGTCGGTGTTGTAAAACAACTAAAGCACCAGGATGCACCAAGATACATCAAACTATTTCCATCCCTTTGTTTTTATCATAAGAGAAAGAACAAGTGATGGTTCTATGGTTATCAACTCTACCCTACTGCACAGTCTTATTTTTGAAGCTGGAAAGGGATGTGGGTGCAAAGTACTGCCTAACCTTAACAGCAATAAAAAGAGCTTGCTCTAGAAGAGAACTTATAGGTGAGGTGGTCTGCAGGATATTTAACATACCTGTTTCTCCTGGGAAGCCAATGGGTCCTTCATTGCCTGGAAGTCCTGGAGAACCTCGTGAGCCTGGAGGACCTGGGAGACCTCGTGAGCCCGGAGAGCCTTTGAGACCTTTGATTCCAGGTGGCCCAGCCAGGCCCCTGTCTCCCCTCTGACCTTTAAAGCCTGGTAAGCCTGAGAAAGAGAGCTTTAATCTGTGTATGTAAATGCAGGCAAAAGTTCAGCAATTGTATCTAAAAAGTAGAAAGTGATAGATTTGGTATAAATTTGAAGATCATCAGACATGGCAAAATAACTTGAAAACTTTTTTACCATGTTGGAGTCCTGGCCCTGCCTAGATTTTTCAATTGGAATGTTTGTTTTCTTGTATTTCTTTAGTGACAGACAGTGGAAGAGCACTGTGAAAAATCCTTACTAATTTGTAAATATTTTTTATATATGTGTCTCCTAGCTCTTCCTAAATAACACTTCCATTCAAGAATAAGGAAGATAAAAGTATCACAGTAATGACAGGAGCTCAGTTAAGTTACTCAGGACAACAGATAAGAGACAACTCTTTGTTTATTACTTATAGTGAACCCACTGTGATTTGGCCAGTTAAGGAACAGCATGGGAAGGGAAATTGGGAAACACCTGAGGTGCAGAGCCTACATTCCTTGAGTTTAAAGAAATGTGAGAAACAATGTACACCCCAGTAATGAGCAGCCCCCATGGAAATATTTGTCATGCCAGCCACAAAAATCATGTGACGAAATCTGGCAGAATATATGTGCAAAGCTTAGAGCTGTGAGGCAACCTGCTGGATGTTGTGTACCTTGAGGTCCTGGCAGGCCCATGACACCTCTGAGTCCAGGTGGTCCTGGTAAGCCTGAGACACATGGTGAGCCAGGGAAGCCCGGACAGCCTGGTGCTCCTACATCACCTTCTGGGCCTCTAAAACCTTTGGCACCTGGAAATCCTGGGGTGCCAGGTTGTCCTGGAAAAAAACCCCCATTGTTAGTTCCATTACTCACTGCCCCTCAAAATTCCCAATTTTAATTTTGAAATGTACGTGTTCAGT
Source organism: Falcunculus frontatus (assembly GCA_013398115.1). Lineage (NCBI taxonomy): Eukaryota > Metazoa > Chordata > Aves > Passeriformes > Falcunculus > Falcunculus frontatus. Next base: position 213,626 of record VZRV01000202.1, on the reverse strand, counting down.
TACTGTAGTATCTTACTTATCCTCTAGTTTTTGCATAGTTTGTGAAAAGTGATGCTTTTCTGCAATTTAGAATTGGCAGTTGTGTAGAGCTTCTTTCTTTAAGGAATAAATACAAATTCAGCCCTCATCTATAGGTACAGAAGAGAGTTTTTGATGTGTAGGAGCAGAATGGGAGTAGCTCACTGGCCTGCACCAGGTGCACAGCACTGGCTCAGTTCTGTAGGTGTTCCCTGCACCGAAGGATGGGTGTATCTGCTCATGGCCAGGCAAAAGGAAGACCTGTAAAAGGAAACAGCAATATCCTCTATGGGGTGGGAAGTAAGTGGTGCTATGGAGACCTCTCTGGTCTGGAGTACTGGTCACAGTCACCATTATGGATCTGAGTGAGAGGAAGTTTTATCTGAATCAGGAGCACCTTTGCTCATATTTTGTCCTTTGAACATGTAGAAGTGATTCACAGGAGCTGGCCCATACCTTGAAGTCCAGGAATGCCTGGATCACCCCTTGCTCCTTGTGCACCAGGGGGTCCTGGCAGTCCCCTGTTGCCTGGGATTCCTGGAGGGCCATATGTGGTGTCACCTGGAAGACCTTTTGGGCCATCTATGCCAGGTGGACCTGGAAGGCCTTTTTTGCCATCAATTGTAGATCCTCTTTCACCTTCATCACCAGGATCACCAGCTGTGCCTCGAAAGCCTGTTGATACAATTTTTAAATTCAAATAGAGCATAGTTCATGAGGTGTTCAGGGTTTCTTGTTTTGTTTTTTCCCCCCAGACTGTGGAATACTGTAGTCCAAATTTAGCCAGATTTAAATTGTCACCTTGCAAAGAAAAAATAACACCATAAATTAAATTTCATGTTTCTTACTTATAGCTAAGGATACATGAGGGTTGAAGGAGGTAATTCCTGTAGGAAGTGACAGGGGTTTTCTTTGGGGCCGCATCTGTCTTGAGTACTGTCACTCTTGTCCAGTTCAGTGCCTTTGCTAAAATGATACTAATTGTTCTCAATTTTCTGAATATATTTCCTCTCTGGACACTGAACTATTCAATTCAATTCTACTTTACCCTGCCCTATCCTACCTGTCCCTGCATGTATGCATTATGACTTGATGAGCCACTCTCCCAAATCAGGAAAAGCACAATTCACCTTCTGGCCCCGGGATTCCTGCTCCTGGCCTTCCTCGACGGCCTTTTTGCCCATCAAAGCCATTTGGTCCAGGATGCCCAGGGAGTCCTTTTAAACCCTTTTGTCCTGGAAATAAAAAGGAAATACATAAACAAGCTGACAGAGTGCCAAAATGTGTGATCTAAGGATTGTATCTTTATCGCATGTAAATTCATATACTTTGAAAACAAGCTGCTTCTAACTTTTTGAGCAAGAGTCACAAACAAATGCGTGGGTGCTGTTTTTCTAAATGAACGTGTTCCCTATTCCATTAACAGCAGACTGCAAATCACCAGAGTCAATTAGAAAAAAAATATTTCCTACAACATTTTAATATTACAGGCCATCAACAGTATTAACCTAGTGAATGACAGGTGTCAACTCGAGTTCTTACACTCTCCTGTACTATGTCCTGCTTCTGGAATGGTGCAGATGAGCTCAGTACACTCATCCCTGTTCTTTCATGTCTGGATAAATTTTTGCTCCCACCCTTAACACGGATGTCAGGGAGCTGTGTAATACCGTATTAAGCAGCTTGAAAATTCACTGTCTCCATTTCTTCTGAATTTTCTGGGATATTTCAAATGTCTTGGAGGTGATCACAAACAACATTTTGCCAGTTCCTGGGTGAGTTCTTTGAATTTAAGATGAACAAGTTGAAGTAATGGTGATAAGTATTGAGATTTTAGTGTTCAATTGCAAGTTGCCATGCGCAATTTAGTTTTAGAAATTCTATATTTGCAGCATATCTTTGCCTTGCACATCTCTTTTTCCTGTACCCAGATGTACATATTCTAGGCCTTATCCAACTCCAGCCACATTTTACACTCTCTCATGCATTTTAATTGAGGCAGGACAGAGTTTGAAGCTACCTTGATTTAATTATTTCCACGGAGGCAGACTGCTTACCTTCTGATGGTGCAAACTGCAGCTGTCTGGCCCTTGATTCTATTAGAGAGTACATTCCTGTGTATTTGCAGTTTTACATTTTGAAACACATACTTTGTTGAAAAACTACAAGAGTGTAGCTTTTTAGGATAGCCTCTTTTCTTTAATTAGCAACTTAAAACTCCATTTCAGTTAAAATCAAAGATTCTCCCGTGTATCAACATACCTTGAACACCTTTAAAACCTGGAGGACCTGGATTTCCAGGATATGGTGACGTAATGCAGACAGTTTCACCTGAAACAAGAGGGAGAAGAAATTGGCCTATTTGATTTTAGATTAAATGGAGTCTGAACACTTACTGTCATATTTCTGGGGAACTACCCAACCAGATGTGCAAACACGAAGTGACTGTTTATGCACATTGTTATTTCTATATTACTGAAGTTTTGATGAAGGATCTGAAAATATATTATTCTTGATGCTTTCTGTAGAATATTGGTAGTACTTCAAATGATTGTAATACAGCTGTATTTCTTAAAGACAATTTGTCTTACAATACTCTCTATTGCAAGAAAGAAATAATATTTTCATTCCAATTCTACCTACAGCTATCAGTGTAGATTTTTTTTTTTTGTTAAGCATTTTTTATAACCACAAACCAGGCCAAACTTTAAGTATAAATTGTGTTTTCCTATAAATTAGTATTATTTTCACCATAAATGAATAGCACTGTATGTATACACATAGATATACGTATAGAATAATACATATTAATATAATATATAATACATATTAAGCCATAATGGATGCCACCAAACATCCAAACATGTATTTTGTTATTTCATTCTTAACGTAAACATTCAAAATTACCTTTCTGGCCTTTTGGACCAGGTGGCCCAACACTACCCATATCACCAAGGTCTCCAGGACTACCTCTGGCTCCAGGAGGGCCAGGAAGCCCCAAACCAGGCAATCCCATCTCGCCTTTTGCCCCAGGAGGTCCTGGGAGCCCAGGGAATCCTTTATCACCTGGAATTGCTACTCCAGAATCACCCTGAAAGAAAAATTCTCGGTAAGAAGTAACAAGAGATAATTCTTCTCCTCTCTTTAATTATGAAAAAGCATTTTAGAGAATTATCTGGAGAAACTCTCTTTCACAATGAAAAGACTACATGGATGACATTAGTATTTTTAAATATTCAAAGGCAATAGGACCATTTTTGTTTCCTGATCCCATAATATTGGCACACAGTATATGCAGGGATTATAATCAGGAATGCCAAAATAAACAGTAATACATACAAGAAACTAATTTTTAATGGATAAAAACTTTCATAACCTTTCATAAGATAGTATGTTAATTGAAATGGAAAAAAAATCTGGGGAAGTCAAACATACCTCAGCTCCTTTTTCCCCCAGCAATCCTAACTCCCCATCTCTGCCATCAAGACCTCTTTGGCCTGGAAATCCTGGAACCCCAGTAGGTCCTCTTTCACCTTTTAATCCTTAAAATATTTTTTTGGGGAAGAAAAAAAGAAAAATTTGCAGTAATTTTGGGGGGTGGAGGTATTTCTGCTCAAGGAAATGCTGTAACCACTGATCTTCATTATAATTCCCAGTCCTTGAATTCACATTCCTTAATGAGGCATTTTAGGCTTAGGAAGGCAGTTTGTAGTTGGACACCTGATGGAACAACTTGGTCTCTCTGTAAAAGACATGTTCACAGGCACCACAGGAATGTGGCTTTTGTCCATGCTATACATAGAGTTAAAATATTTTACTATTGAAACCAGTCACAGATTTATTCTTGATTTCAGTGAAGTCAGGATATAGCAGTGCTGTATGATGCAGAATATTTGCATCAATATTCCCCAAAGGTTTTTATTTTCTTCCCCCCTTGATTTCTCTTGCACCAATATTTATGAAAAAGTAACTTTTGCATAAAGGACAGTAAAACTATTCTAACACAAAGATTCATTCTGCTGCGTCAAGAAATCCTTTGCAAATAAAAGCAAATGTTTTGCCCCGCTCCAACATCTGTAAAAAACCCACAGGCATCCAAAGCTAAGCTAACTTTTTATAAACAATAAGAAGGACAAACTTTTTTTTGAATAACTATTTTAGCCTTTCTAACTAAGCTTTGCCATCAGATTGGTGTAATTTATGGTTCTCTGTTTCTTTTACTTTTGCAAATCATAACCATAACTGTGGAGAGGTTTTGATCTATTTAATTACAAGAATTCCAGTTGTGCAACTGGTGGCCTATTGTTTCTCTTCAATGCCTGGTCAGGAGTGCTTTTTAGAAATAGGAGAGGAATCTGAATAGTCATTGAGACTGAGGTTTTCCCAAGAAGGATGTTGGTGACTTAACTTTAGATAACAGCTATGATATTGGTATATGACACTTCAGAAGGCTGCTTCTGTACAATAGTATTTCTTCATGATTTCACAGTATTTGTACTCTGCTTAGTCTTTGCTGTACAGACCTCTGAAGATCCCAATTATCAACTGCATGACATGAAAAGTCATTTGTTGGCATTAATAACATTCTGTTAAAACTGTTTTATGGCTCAGCTATAGAGAAACAACCACAAAACACTGTGTTGATCTTGTGTTTAGCAAGAAGAGATGGTACCAAGAGAGCAGTTTGGATATATATGCCCTCTAGGTTTCAGTAACTTACTGAACCAATGGATTTAGTAAAGAGTAAATTAATATGTTTTTCTCACACTATTGCCTAGACATTGTATAGGAAAACAAAAAGGTTAATGATAAAATGTGTGTTTACCTTTTATTCTAACTCTTCCTGGATCACCCTTCTCTCCTTTTTCCCCATGCTGTCCAGCAGAACCAGGAGTCCCCTTATCATTGACAAAGAAAAATGAGTTGTCAGTTATCTCCAGCAAGGAATCAAAGTGGGAATTGAAGAGAAAATTAGACACCCATCTTTTGCATGGTTTCCCCAAAAAAGACCAACTAAAGTAACCAAAAAGACACATTTGTCTCTTTTGATGATCAAAAAGAGGAGTGTGAATGGCACATGGCCTTTCCAGCCTGACTCTGTCTGCCACATGCACAGGTACACAACTGAAAGGAACTGAAATGCCAGAAGCACTGGGCCCATGGCTGTACAGAGGTGGGACTGCAAACATAAGATTATGAAGAGATGAATGATTCATTAACTCTTCCCACTGCAGACTTCAACCCACAATCCACTGAGGAAGGGAATCTCTGGAGGGTGGTGACTGCTGGATGAGGCTGTCCTCCCAGAAGGGAACACAGCAGGAAGTTTGTGATGCTTTTTTTTTTTTTTTTTTTGAATGAAAACCCACAAAGCCATCAGTAAAAAATTTCATCTGCCTCTAGTTAGGTACGTGGTATTCTTAGATGAATATGTGGCTTGACAGCTTTAGAGGGAAAAAGAAATACTCTTCTGTATTTTCATGCTGATTTTTGCTTTCAGCTCTCCAAGCAGAGTGCAATGTTCATATCACCATTGGCCAGGGTCTGATCTTGCAACAGTACACATGGATAAATGTATTTAGCCATGTGAAATCTACACTGAAGTTAAAGGCCACTAAGGTAAAAAAACTGGGGTATTATTTAGGCAGCTTCCTCTGTTATTCAAAATCATTCCCTTAAAAATAGGTGGAACAAATACTGTTTATAAGGTGATTGACAATTTTAAATCAGGCAGGAGACTTCTGAAAAATGTGTATCTGAAACTAGAAGTGGCTATTTGTTACAATGTCTAGATCTTGAAGTAGGCAGTGATGAGTTATTAGTGTCTGAAAAGCAAAATGAGATATTTGGGAAGGAAACAGAGCAGAAAAATGGAGAAAAGTGTTCCGTTAGACCAAAGTGCTTCTATACTGAAGTGAATTATTTCCTTCCAAAGTGATTATTACTTGGTCCTTGTTTCTCAATTAAGTAACCTAGGAACAGCAAAGTTCAGGACAAGGCTTCAAGCCTTACTTCAGAACCACAAGTGCTACAGCATACTCTCAAAAGTAACAAGAAGATCAACATCTCACATATACCATTCAGGTAATAGAGTTTTAAGAAAAAAACAGAGAGCAAATGTAAACCTTGTAATGAAACTATTAGAACTTGAATGAGAGCCCTTCCACCTCCTTCTCTCAGATTCACAATGGATTTGTTTGCTTTTTTTTTCTTTTGAAAGAAAATGTTCTGGAAACTTTTAAGCAATTCCTTATGTGAAAAAAAATCCCAGTTCTGCTATTGAAACCAAACCAAATCTCAAAAAAATAAAACAAAAAGCCAACCAAGAAGAACAAAAAAAGGCACAAACCCCCCTCTAAACATGCCCCCCAAAACAACCCAAAAACCCAACCATAATGCAACAGTTATAAAGCAGGGCATATCTATCTATATTTTCACAAAAAATCCTCTCACACACAAGAAATTATATTTAAAAAACCTTCTATTTGGCATCATTTTGCATGCAGCATCCTGGATGTACATTCCATATGTCAGACCAGAAGAAGTAGATCAAAATCACAGCAAGAACAATAAATTATAATGTATTCCTAAAGCAGTTAGATTAAGTGGTGTTTTGAATTATTGCTCACTCTGGGGAATAAGATAAACTATATGAAGCACATTAAAGAAAGTAAGTCTGTTTCCAAAAGTAAAAGCTTGTTTCACTACACTGTAACAAGCTAAAGTAGATAAAAGTTTCAAATAGTTTTCCAGGGCACTTTCTCCACCATTCTGCTTAAATGCCTCCTGAATTGAGAGGTAACTTGGTGTTATTTACTGAAGCTGATGAAAACTACTCACAGGGAGCCCTGGTGATCCCACTGCACCAGAAATGCCTGGGTCGCCCTTTTCTCCATGTCTTCCAGGGTATCCCATTTGTCCTTTCTTTCCTTGAGTACCTGGAGGTCCTTGCATGCCACGGGGACCAGGAGGACCAGCACTACATGAGCAGAGGCCTTGACTTCCTACATGAATATGTCAAAATTACATTGAAACAGTTGCAAAATGAATACACAAAAAATAATGCTGTCCTTTTTCTTTTCTGTGTGAATAGTGCACAGACCATTCTATCTCATTTTATCTCACCTTGAGAGGATTATCAGTCTCCCTTTACAGTGCTGAGTAACCCTGCTTTAACAGGACTCTGCTGACTCAGAAGTCTCAATGCCAACAGGCCATGTAACTCTGCACTTTGATGGGCCTCATCCTCCAAGCTGCCATAAACTTCTTGCACATTTAGATCTGACATGTCTGGCAAAGGTTTCATATTCAAATTGTTGTTATCCAGGCCAACTTACCCTTCTCTCCTTTTGCACCTTTTCTTCCTGGAAGGCCTATCTGACCTTTTGCTCCAGGTTCTCCAGGGATCCCTCTGTCAGTACAGATTACACCTTTAAAAAGGCAAATTTTACAGCCAGTATAAATCAGGTTGACTGTTTCCACAACTTAGGTCATGTGTCTTCCTCTCTCTTATCTTGTTATTCTCATGTGAAGAGTTAGAGATCTTATTAAATGCTTTACAAGTTGTTGGTTACAGATTATACTGCAATAGACAGTATGGCTAGAGTTGATGTTCACACATTGCTTCTCATTGCACTTTTTTCTACTTAGAACTTTACTTGTTTCTTTTCTAAATGATGCAGATTTGGGTTTCCTCCTCAGTATTTTTAACTTCAGGTAGTATATTCTTAGAGAATTTTAATGTATGTGTTACTTTTGTGGGTTTAAATCACCCAAAAACTATGAAAATCTTGAAATCTCACTGATCAAAAGCTAATAGGAAAAATATGTTTTCAACATCCCATGTGAAGTTTGAAATATCTGTCAAAATGCACTTTTCACTTCTCTGTTATTTGTAGGACCAACAAAAGCAATGGTTCTAATAATCTGCAGAATTTTATTCTTGTTATACAAATTCTATTGAACCTACTGGGTAGTCCAGGTAACCCTTGTCTTCCTGGCTGTCCCGGTAGGCCTGGTGGTCCAGGAAATCCCGGTCTTCCTGGGATTAATTCACCCGTTCCAGGCAAACCAGGGTCCCCTTGAAAACCTTGAGGTCCTGGTGCCCCACTTACTCCTGGCAGGCCAGGCAGACCTGTAAGATAAGAAAGGTAAACAGCCCACACAGCTTCACAGTAAGGAGAGATATCAAGGAGGAAACTCCAGACCATTCAGGACTGTCCTGAAAAACATCTCCTATATAAAAAAGACTTAAATCCAAATCTTTAGGTTTTCCAGGATCCACAAGAAAAGAGGTTCCTGCTGTAGACCTTCAAATGCTTCTTTTCTTCCTTCCCTCCATTATCTCTTTTCCAGACATCCCACTTACTCCAGCTCCTCATACAGAGCAAAGTCATCCTCAGCACTTCCCATTATATCCTTCTGAGATGGAGAACAGAAATTTTAAGCATAGCACTCCAGACAGTTTTGTCTGTGGGTTTACATGGTTTTATCATGGTGCTATTCTCCTTTGTCTTCTGTTCCATATCTAGTCATTCCTAATGTTCTGCTTGGATAATTTTGTTTCTTTTTTTGGCTATTAAGTGCTGAGTTAATATTTTTACTGAACAGTCTTTACTGTTGGCGACTTGCATCAAGCAAGAACAAAGAACAGTTTTCTTTCAGCTGCTTTCTTTCCTTCTGGTGTATTTGTCCTCTACTTCTCTTACTTCTTCCATCGTATCCTGGTCTTCCTGGAAGGCCTGAAGGACCAATTGGTCCAACTGATCCCATTTCACCAACAGGACCCGGAAATCCAGGATCTCCTTGTGGACCTACAGAGAATTACAAAAACATGTGAGTTGAACACCTTATGGAATTGACAGCATATATCTAAATTAAACTGCAACCAAAATTATAATTTGAAAACTATACAAGAGTAAAATAGTTTATGAAACATTTTAAAATGTGTAACAATTTAATTTTAAGGTGGGAGGATTTGGTTACTTTTCTATGGATTCCAGCCCATTTCACAAGCATGTTTTCAACTCTTCCACTACTTTGTAGAAGCATCTTTGTGCTGTGTATTACAAAATGCTGAGAGAAATGTTTGCCCAAAATAAACACATGTAGCATTTAAAATAAATAAGGATTTCATGTTATATGCTTTGGCAGTGCACACAGGGAGGTTATTTCAGGATCACCTTAGTTGAAATTATCCAGATTTTTAAAAGTGTATTTTCAAAATTGCTACAAATAATAAAATTTAAAATATCAATAACATACTGATAAAGAAAACCTGAATCAGATGTAAACAGCTTCATTAAATCGGAAAAAGAAAATATTGGCAGTAGTTCCGTTCTTTTTTTTGCTGAAGGCCTCTTTCTCTGAAGACAGTATCCACTCACACACCATGCACGATTGAATGTTACTTGGGATATTAAGCATGAGGTTAAGTTGTTTGTTGTATGGGCTGGAAACCACAGAAGTTTGTGGAAAAATATTTAATTTATTTTAGGATGAGGCCCCTATCTAATGGGGAGGTTCTGCTGATCTGGGGTTTGTTGTAACTTCTGTGATCGCAAGAAATTTCTAGTGCTGCACTAGAAATACAATTTATGATGAGCTCTCTCTTGAAATGTTCTCACAAGACCAACTCCCCCAGTATTAGATGCAAAAGGAAAACTTTCCAGGCAGCAGACCCAGCTGTTCCCCACTGCTTCCTGCTATGAAATAAGAATTTCCACACATCTTTTCACCGATTAGATGATAAAGATGGGGATAAAGGGAGCTGGGACATAAAAACCCAGTCTGAGGTTTAGGGAGGAAAGTAGTAAGATTGACAGGTATTCTGTTGGGCATACCAGTCCCAGGATTTTGCCCCTGCTATGCAATAGGAAGCTTGTTTGTAGTCTAAAATCTGTGTGTTGTGGCAATACTGAAAATAGGAATCCTAAATTACAGTGGGAAGGCAGGCATTCTTATTTGCTGTCCATTATCCAGCACAGGCTTATTTTTCACAGCTTTTTTGTAAATATGCTTAGGTCCAATAATGAGAGAGTCCCTCAGCTCTAGCTGTGACTGTATGCACGAGGTTTTTTCACACAAACATTTAATCTGACACTTGTGTGTGTAACGGAGTTCCAGGGACATCAGCGAGACAAACACAAAAACGTGGCCAAGCACACAAACACAGCATGTGGCCACTAGGAATGTTTTAGGATTCTGTTCCTTGCACTCCAACTGACCACTTTCACGCACCTTAGCAAAACAGGTCCTGCACTTTACACAGAACAAAGAAAAGTCAGAAATAGATATAACCTTTTATAGGAAGCAGTGGAGTTCCAACAGCTCCAGGAGGACCTGGGGGCCCTTTTTCTCCTGGATCCCCCTGTAACAACCCAACAAAAAATTTTTTTGTATACCAATATGTAGTGTACTAGAATGTTGAATATTTCAACAATGGGGAGTTATTTCAACAGTGGGGAGTTATGTAAGGATGTGACACACACCACCAAGGAGACTTGATTTTGACACTTTACAGCATTTAAAACCAAGCAAAAAGATTTAAAATAATCATTTTTGTTCAGGATACCAGTGACTAAACAGTAATATACCTATCACACATATCTATTTGACTCTTCAGAACATGTGACTGCTGTATTTTATTTCATTCATTTATTGTAAAGATAACTCAACCACAGTAAATCAGTATCGATTTAACTGAGATATTTTAAAAACCAGTGTGCAATTAAAAATTACAGAAATTCTGTATCAGAATTAGGAAATTACTTCTATGACAGATAAGCATAAAGAAAAACACTTTCACAGTCCAACAGCTATTGTCAATGGTAAGAGATACTCAAAGCTCTTACAAAGAAGTTTAAAACATCTGCATTAGGGAAACATAAAAGTGCTTACTAATGGTGAGGAAAATCACTTCTGCTTGGAGGATTTCTAAATTAACTTGGATTTTGATACTTAGAATTGCAAGTGAGGAGGACTTTAGGGAAGTCTTTTATGTGGCAAATTGTATTAGACCTTTTGCTTTGTAGAATCGGAATCAGCCCTCCTTTTTCAGCAAATGGCAACTGAGAAAACAAGAATGTCAATGTGGGAACTGCGTAGTGAGGCTGCATTCCCAGGATTGGACTCCAGGGCCTTTTAGGACACAGACAAGGAGAACTGGGACTGCAAAACTGGATACCCATTCTTACACAAGAAAAAATGAAAGCAAGGCCTCTATGCCTCTTTCTTGGATTTAAAAAAAAAAAAAAAAAGCTGTCTCTACAGCAATTAGACAGTTCTGCCACTGACTGCTGCCCTCTTGATCTCTGGCCTGTTTCCTTTGACTGTATCTTGCAGAATGAAAAAATGTCCTTGTGTCATCTTTGGTTCTTTTAAACAGGAATATAAATTTGTCTTCCCTAATGACACAGAAGAGCCTTCTGTGTAGCAGGAAAGAAAACTTAAATCTAGGATTTTTCCTCCTCTGATAAATTTAGAAAGGATTTTGAGATTTAAAATTATTTTAATGATGATAAATAATCAAAGATTTGTACAATAGATGTATTTGGCCCAAGTCTTATAAAATTTTTTGCTGATTTTAAAATGACCCAACCAGAACACAAGAAAGAACTGAAGAGCAATGAGCCAAGGTCAAACATTTCAGTTCTTGGTATCTCAAGTAACAAATTCCGGTTGTCGTCTCTGAAAATCTGGTTTTAGGCTGTTGGGTCTAATGACCTTCTCTGGATGGCACCTGCCTATTTGCTGTGTTTTCATTGTTGGTACACCCCTACATAATGGCATATATCAGTTTGGATTATTTTGTTGACTGATACTGTTTTCTCTTCCCATAAAAACTTCAGGAGACTCAACTTGCCAACAGTTTATTAAAAAAAACCATAGTGTTGCCAGCATCCAAAGGTATGGCAGGGGTCAAAAGGTATGGCAACAATTCCCTGAAGTCCATTCTTTGCTTTTATCAAAAGGTATGGCAACAATTCCCTGAAGTCCATTCTTTGCTTTTAGCAACAGTTAATATTTTTTAAAGATGAAATTTACTTTCAGTGCAACTGGGGGTTTTTTCTGAGCCTACACCTTAAATCCAAATGCAGCTTAGATTTTCTTTGAACATGTTTGTTTCAGAAAAATCTACACAAGGACAGGCTATTCCCAGGAGAAGTTTAAATCATATTCTTGTTCTTTCAGTGCATGTGATTTTTAGTGTATTGTAAGCAACAGCTGGTGAGACCAGCTGAACAGCTCATGCAGTCTGGATAGATCTGCCCCTTTCAGGAATAATCAGATTTCTCCAATTGTTTCCCAAGCAAAACTACAGCATCTGTGCAATCACTCGGATTTTGCATATCTGTATTAGTGAAGCTATTTTTATTAAGTTGTCTCTATACTTGATTTGATTTCTTTTGCTCTGTGCATTAGCAACTGTAATTTCATCTTTCTGATTCATTACTGCAGGACTTCAAGCTTTTCCCTAGCATAACCTACCAACAATTAATTTTTTTTTTGTTTACTGTTTGTAGTGTTAACTGATGCCTACTCAGGCTGTGGGCTAATCAATGGAGTCTGAGGAATGCACTATTCTGTTACTGAAATTACTTGTCTCAGGTTTGTTAATAATGCCCCAAACTAAAACAGTTTGTACATCAGGGTGAGAACTTTTGAACAACATAACACTTCAGATTTCATTCTATGTTTTGGGAGTATTGGACTGCAATGAATTTTCTGTTTAAATCTGACATACAATGTTTCAGTTTAATTAGCATCTAAATGATAATCACCGTGTTGTGAAGCTGATAATAGCCAGAGGGGAGAAAAAGTAACATCTGTGGGCAATTTTTCCCCCCAGGTATGACCACATAATTGAAATCTTGGCTGAAGAAGCTGGTCTAGTATTCTTGTCCTAACTTTGAAAGTAAGTCTGTGACTAAGCCAGATGTTTTTATTGTACTTTCACTTATTTACTTCATGTGTCTGTCATTTCTCATTTGTAAACATGCTTCTTGAAAACCTGTTTGTTGCTTTATATTTATGTGCTTTCAACTGTGTCTTTAGCTGTATACTACTTGCGACAAGTTTGCACCAGCCACAGTTTACTTTTTTGTATCACCACAGATTATGTAGAGTGTGTTCCAATCCTAACCTTTCATTTATAACAGAGGTGATTTTTATGCAAATCTCTTGAAGAAAATTTACTGGCTTATATGCAACTTTAAAAAAATTTTTTCAGAGGGAAATAAACACTCCTTGACTTTTGTATTCCAGAATATTTAAGCCAAGTTCATTAATGTCACGATTTCTGCAATACTGGTTTTGACCTCTGTACTGTGGTAATAACTTTGATGAGCTTTTTCAACCTTGATGTCTCTACTGATGATTCTGTCACCCACCTTCTGCATTGCAGCATTTCACTTCTCCTCTTGCTCATACACTGCTGACCACTTGGACCCTATCCCAGGACTCCTTAGGGAGGCCTTCCCCCCTGGCTAGCCTCACTGCTGCTTTACTCCCTCTAGGGTAGCATCCAGAACTGCTTTTTTCTTCTGAATGTGCTTTAGCATTGTAGATTCCACAGGAAATATAATAGTTCCCTTCATTCAAGTCTTTGTTGTTACTCAGAATTACAGTATGATCCAGTAGTCAGAATTTCATTGATTCTGGAGCCTGCAGAAGAAAATTCCATAAACTTATGTCCTGAAATGTCACTACACTGACACCTGGGTCTTCTGAAATTGTTTTAAGCATCTCTTCCACACTTTAAAGATTTTCCTCTTTTACTGTTTAGCCCTGGGATGTGACACCTACACTTCTAATCCCTAATGGAAAGCAGCATGTGTTGTAAAATAAAAGACAGTTTGTGTCATCTAAGTGAGCCAAGCAGGAAATGTTTAAACACGGCTGGTGAAGGAGTCCAACTTCCTTACCATTCTGGTGAACATCTTGGAACAATGACTTATGTGAACGGGTTGAACACATGCCAAGAGGTTTTGGTAAATCATGCAAACAAGCCCATCTGAATGGAATTTTGCCACCTCATTTGGGGCCAGTTTTCATCCTGGTTTATAGGATCATACTATTAACTAAATAGCAGCTTCCTTTACCTCACATACCTCCCTGGGGAATGCAGCTCAACCATGAATACCTTGCAGAGTACTGCAATTCATAGATTAGGTAGCTATCCTGGTATATTTACAGGTAACTATTGGCCATTGGGATTAACAATTCCTATGGTATGTAAAATAGAATTCCCACTCTCATATGCCCCAGCTAGGAATGTTTTCTTACATTGTTATTTACTACCATGGTGATGAGTAACTATAACTATCATGAAAACAGTAAATCTTTAAAGAAATTACGACTGTATAAAGGGAAATGGCCTGATAAGTGGGTACATCTGGGAGGAAACATTGGCACAGAGAGAAGTGTGATATGAATGTGTGGTCATTTTTTTACCTGTATGCCTGGATAGCCAGGTTGTCCAGGAAAACCAGCAAATCCTGTTTCACCCTGGAAAGGATCACATAAACACAATTTGATTAATCTGTCAAGACATAATTAATTGAGCAAAACCCAGAAAAGCAGTCATACAGTACTGTTATGTTATAATTGTGTCCACAGTTTGTTTCAGAGAATTCACTGGGTTTGTACAAGAGGTGGTGTTTCATAGACTCTCCTGTGTTACAAAATTCACAGCATATATTGCCAGGTTATTCAGACAGTGGTCAGCAGATTCAGCAAAGCTGGGGCACAGAATTAGCTGGAATACATACCAGCAGGCTCTGATAGACTGTCTGCTTAATACAGCTTGGTTTGCTGCCTGCTGAATGACTCTCTTAAACTACTGCATGGAAAGGAGATGCATATCAGCTCTCTTCTCTTTTTATGATTTTCTAATATACTCATCCAGCCAGTACTCAAACTCTTTAGGTAGGCAGGAGTGAAAAACAAAGTGAAAACTATTTTTGCAGAAAAAACAGTCACCTGGAACATAACTCTAGAGGCAAATATTTATACCTTAATGTGATTTATGAGTAACATGATCACTACCTTAACTAGATCTGGGCAAGATATAGATCGATATACATACATCTCTTGTTCTTTATTCCAATAAGATGTTGTAAGTTCATCAGTAAAATTTGGCAGACTTAGTATCACTGGAATTTCTCAAGCGAGAAACATGAACAAAACATGCATGCACCACAAAATTGCACAATGTCACCATAAAAAACAAAGTTAACATGCTGCATAACTTTTCTATTATGCTGTATGTGTGTCCCACTGACTTTTCCTCCTCCTTGCAACTTCAGATTCCATTAGTAAATTTCAGCCAAATTTCAAAGAGTGGCATAAATTCAAAGACACAGAGTTCATACAGCTTCTGTGGCAACAGGTAGCAGAAGAGAAAGGAAGGAATGCAGTCTGAGCTGGGAAGTATGTGGAAATTCCAAATCTGCACAAATCCACAGAAAACAAAATCTCACTGATCCCACTGTTCAGGGAGCTGCTTATACTTTATGCCTTCATACCTTCATTCCAGGAAAACCTGCAGGTCCATAAGAACCAGGATGACCCTAATAAAAGCAAGTAGACTGTAAGCTAAAACAGTAAAAACTTACTCAGAATTAAACCTATTCAGAACTGCTGACAGTTAATGTTACACAGATAAATATTGCTTGGGATATCTTCCAAAATCTTGGCAAAGCATTGCAAATCGTTTCTATGAGAAATGAACATGAAGTAGAACTATAGACCAAAGCAAGCCAGTCAGGTTTTCACTTAATTTTTTTACCATACTGCATCAAGCATAGTAGTGGAATGCTGCTCCACTTCAGCACTGTTAGGCAAATCAAGCACAAGTAAAGTTGCTGTAAAAAACTGCCATCGACACGTATGGAGAACACTAAAATTACTGTGTTAGTACTGTGCTATTCCAGAGCAGCTTTGAGCAGCTCTAAATATTTAGAGGATAGCCCCACAGATTTACTTTCTTTCCAAGGGAAGTCTGTATGAGCTTACGTTTAAGTCTGAGACAGGCTAAGTCCCAGGGCAAGTCTCCTAAATACTCTATACAGGAAGCATGACAGATTAATTAAAAAAAATCCTTAAAGTCTTTCTTGAAATTGCAAACTTAAACTGCCTAATTATAGTGAATTTGTGATATAATTTATTGTGCAACTTTCTTACCCGCAATCCAGGGAATCCAGGAAGACCTTTTTCACCCTTTTCTCCTCTCCCAAGTATACCCTAGAGCAGTCAAAATAGTTTTTTTAACCAAGATGCTCAGTGAAGTGTGCCATAAATTATTATTTTTGTGCATGTTTATTAAATGATTTATACATTACATCGATGGATCTTGTTTCACTCGTGAGGCTCAGTCACTGGGGCTGACTTCACACAGCATCACCAGCAGTGCCTAAGTAGCTCCAGTTATTTGAGGAACCTGTTCTGGTCTCTTCTCTAAGCTTCATATTCTTTCAGCAGTTGAATTTTTTTTTTTTTTTACGTTCTGGGCATCATTTGAAATGTTTCAGTTGATTTCTCTGTCCCTGCTTATGACTAACAAGTGCATGTATTATCATTTACATAGACAACTAGTACTGGAGCATGCATATAAAGCCCATCTTTTTCAATGTAAATCTGATAGAAGAAGATTAGCTTTGTTCTCTTTTCCAGTGCCAAGTAACAGTGGTCTTTCTATGATCTTTCACTTCTGAAAAAGTGCTAGACTTATGACTCAGAAATGTGATGCTCCTGCTTCTCGCTTCCTCTCTTCTGCTACAAAGCTAAATAAGTTTTTAACATGAACTAGAGTCATTCTTTTGTTTCCAATTATCCTCTGATTTTTTGTGATATGGTAGCTTCCTGCCTGTGGATTTTTGTCTTCTGGCACATCAATGTTTAAATTGATCTTGTTGACAGAAAGAAAAAAAAACTAGAATAGACAGTAAAAAGCAATTCTTTCTCCAAGCAGGTGGCTCTGCCTTCTCTACCCTTGGGGACATCCACAATGTGAAGTTAAAGTCTTTCCCTAACCTACTGTGGTAAATATACGTCATGGCCCATTAAGAACACATTCAGATCATCTCTGTTTCTCTTCTTGAGGAAAAATAATCTGTACTTGTATTTTCTTCGCTGTTCCAATCCATTATGTCAACAGCCCAACTGGAAACAACACCGGCCTTTTGCTACCAGGCAACACTCAATAGGTATGTATAAAACAGACTCAGAAAGATTTTCCAAAGCATTCTGAAATATTTTTGCTTTCACACTGATTTAGGTGGTGATTAAATTTCACAGCAAAAAATGCTGTGCTTTAGAAGTTTAACATAATAACCACAGAAGGACTTTGCCAGCACCATGGAAAAAAAAAAAGTCCCATTACTTACTTTGGGTCCACGTGGCCCTCTGTATCCTGTTACCCCAGGTAATCCTTTTTGGCCCTACATATAAAAGGAAAGTTTTTGTGTATATTAATATACAGGATATGCCTATGTGCTGGTTAACTTTTTTTTAAGTCCTGGTCTGAATTAGAATTGTTAAACAGTATTTTTATAAGCACTGGGTGTGTTTCTCTAGGTGTCCTAGACATAAGAAAAGCAAGAAAAACATTTTTGTACTTATCTTTATTACTGTTAATGCTGTCAAACCAGCATAATGACTGTAGAGGGAGATAGATGTATCTTTTCCCTTGCAAGGACCTGCTGGTCAGGGCTTTGTTCCTACAAACATGTGTGACGTTAGTTCTTTTTTTAATTTGCTGCTCTTCTTGGTTTGATATAACTATTCACAAGCATAAATCTAAACTTTTGAGCACAGCCCTAGTCTGAATGGGATGCATGGCTGCTTATGTGGCCATGATTGTGTCATGTCTTGTACAACAGCAAATGTCCCACTTCCCAGTAAGTGGGGAGTTTATGGAGGTTCTTTTGGTCCATTCTCTCTTCCTCATACACCTGTATAGCAACCATTTGCATGATCAAAGCCCAAGATCCAACATGTGAAATCTACTGGTTCCCTGAGTTGAGGCTGCAGGAGCTGGAAATGCCAACTTCATGTTTTCATTTGTGTATTTGAGGAAATCAGACTTGAGGACACAGAGGCTCCAATATGGGCTCTGTAACACAGATTTTGTTAAAAAATAACAAGGGGTACAAATGTTCTAATGTTCTACGGCACTCAGCTGCGGCTATAGTAGGTGTGATGTTGAAGAAGTACAGGTTGTCCAGGAAAGTTGCGGATGCCCCATTCTTGGAAGTATTCAAGGCCAGGTTGGATGAGGCTTTGAGCAACCTGGTCTAGTGGAAGGTGTCCCTGCCCATGGCAGAGGGATTGGGACTAGCTGATATTTAAGGACTCTTTCAACACAAAACATTCTATGATTCTGTGATTATAAAACTTGCAATCAAAATTGACAACAAAATCACACTTAATTTTTACATTAAAAAGAGCACCCTAGAAGGGTTAGGGTTAGTTAAAAACTGTAGATTGGAGTACAGTTGCCAGCGATGTGCAAAATTTAGAGTATCAGTGAAGAGCCACAAAAGAGATTCAATAGCACAGTTATGAAATTTGCCAAGATGACTGAGATACGATTTGCTAATGACAAAAAGTGAAGAAAACCAAAGCAAGGGCAGTATTTCCTTTCTGCATCAAGATACTCTTCCCTTCAGGACATGAGCTAAAGTACACATGGGGTGTCCTCTCCTGAAAGCTTGTAGGAAGGGTGCTGAACACAGGATTCTGCTGCAGCTGGTGTTTTCTTACAGAAAGATAGGTTTGTCTTATGCCATCCTTGCATAAATTACATCACAGAATTGTACTTGCCAAGTTGAGCACTGTTAAATACGATGACAAATTAACACCTTTTGTCCTTTGAACAGCTGAGCTCCAGGAGGTCCAACTAACAGTGGTGACCCAGGCAGCCCAGGCAGTCCGATGTCGCCCTGTGGAAGCCAAAGGAACAGCAGAGATGTTCTGTTCCAAGCAGTGTTTCAGTGACACAGCTTGTTTTCCTGTTGTACTACAGCACTGTATATTTCTGTACTCACTGAAAATGTACTCACTAATTACCTGCAGATAAAGGTTTGCACTGAGGTCTGTAAACCTCTTTACCATTTGCCCAGATGAGTAAGGTTGGCAATCTAATCTCCTATTCTCCTGAGTCATTAAAAATAATTTTACGGCTAAGGAAATAAATAAGAACTCCTGGCTCCTGCTCCAAATCTGCTGTGGAGATAGTAGTTACAGGACTGTCAAATGTCTTATATGTACATACAGTCTCTCATATTCTAGATCAAAGCCTTTGAGCATAACACCTGGGGAATGTGAAATGAAACCATTGACTTGTTATGGAAAGTTGTGTATATTAGACACTTGCACAAATTCTAAGAACTGATTGGACAAATTCATAGAAGAAAAATCAAATATTCCACATTGGTTCTATATATCCTGAGGATGCTAATATAGGTGGAGACTGGTAGAGGAACTATTATAATGTGCTTGTCCTTTTCTTACGCCCTTTCCTTGACATCTGTTCTGGACTTAGCAAGAGATGAGATTCAGGGACTGATCTGGTCCAGCCCCTGTCACTAAGCTATGACAAATACTGTTGTGATTACCTAGGCAGTATCTGTCCAGAATGTATGTAGATGCTAATTAACACTGATTGTTGCTTTTCAAAATCTTCAGAATATGCTTGATTCCTGCATACAGCTCACTAAGGGAATCATTTCTGCTCCAAATTAATTGATTCAATAATTTGTATTACTATTTCTGTTCTAACACAATTAGCAGGAGACAAAGCCAAAAATGAATGGGTTCCAGGGAACCCAAGAAAACTATATTATTCTTCTAATTCCAGAGCAATAATATATTTAATATTATTTGTTTTCTTACCGGCTCCCCCTTTTGTCCATCCACTCCAATCCCTGGATTTCCCTAATTGATAAAGAATGTACACAGTTTCAGCATGATCAGAAAATACTAACATTAGAGTTTAATCAAGAAATGTTTTCAAAAAACTTGGTAACAAATAAACATAAGGAACATTTCAAATAGTTGTATAAATTATTATTTCACTAACAACTTTAGAAGTCATTACCTACCTGTTCACCTGGCAAACCAGGGTAACCTGGAATACCCTTTAAAAGAGAATGAAGACAAGTTAATTATGTCTGATTTAGAGACAGCTTGTTTTGAAAATTATTTCCTCTTGCCCATAGGACCTAAAGGCAGAATTTTCTCTTGGGGTGTACCTATTCTAAAGTGCAATTTACTTCACTTGGTCATTACTTTCCAGAGGGCTGAACTCTTGTTTCCCCCTTTCCTGTCTCCCACAGGTAGTCTTGGAAAAAGGGATTAAGGAGAGAGCACTACACAAAACACTCCATGACCACATTTCTCCATGACCATCTGCCAGGATGAAACATGTTCACACAGACATGGGAAGGAACAACGTGTTCCTCAACTTCCAAACTCATAAGGTAAAGCAAACATCTATCTTATCTACTGCCTCAAAAGTTACTTTTAGGCTTTGATTCATATTAAGAAAAGTTCTAAACTGGGTAAACAAGAATGAATGCATATCCTAAGGCAAGTCTGTATAACTGTGGTGATCTTACAGGCAAGCCTGGATGGCCTGGGTATCCTGATGGGCCCGTTGCACCTCTTGACCCTCTAGGTCCCTGGAAAAGATGGCAAAAGGTCTTTTTGTGAACATAGCAAGGACTTGCCCTTTTCTACACAAAACCAGCCCCTCCAAAATGCCTCCATCACTTGGACTCAGCCTACTGGCCGCTGGATTCCATCCAGAATCTTACACCAGCTTCCACCATGCCTGAAACCTCCCTGTGACTAGAGCAGCCCAGCACCAGTTTCTGGGTAATACTGGACAAGGCACAGTTATACATTATTAATGTATTGAGAGTATACTTTGTCAGCAAATGTGCTGCAGTGTGGAGACTTGATAGAGTTCATCAGTGAACACCTTTTGAAGGGCATCACAAGAAGAACCCAAAGCCATAGAGTGTGATTCAGCAACAAAATTAAACTCTCTCTTCTTCTTGCATGTTCTTATGGCCAGAATATGGTAGAGTGCTACCTGTTCTTGGGAGTACATCAGATACTGTAGAAGAAGATGTCACATCTTGGATTTCACAGAGAAAATATTCTGTGAGTACCAGGGCATCAGCTGTTCCACACACAGCTAATGCTGGTGGAGACAGATCTCTTTCTGCTCCTTTTCAGCCAGCGTGAACTGGCCATGGGCCATGACTATACAGACTTAATGTAACTTTCTCAGACTTTATTCTGGAATTTTGCTATTTAAGGCAGGCAGGGAGAAACCCCAATATTTCTTTCCACACTAAGGAGAAAAAATTGAAAGAACTTCAAAACAAAAAGCAGGTACAGAACCCACTGACTGTACTTACAGGCATGCCAGGGGGTCCAGGATCACCTCTCTCTCCCTGTAATGACATTTAGCAAATGAACCAGCTCAAGCTTTCTTGTGGATATTTTCTAACTTTACAGGTATTAAGATCCCAAACAATCTGTTCTAGTTGTATATATGTTTTTAATTTCCTTTTTTTTTGCACCAAGTTTTATTAACTAGTGTGGAGTAATGGAACAATTACATTTACCTTACATGTTCTCCTACAATAGATGATTTTTTCACAATCAGATACTTACTGGAGGTCCTTTTCCAAAATGTGAAATATACACTGAATTTCCTTTTTCTCCTTTTTGCCCCGGAATTCCCTTTAAAGAAAAAGAGTCTTTTAAAACATGATCCACTTACTGATATCCTACATTTCCATGGAGACTGTATGATAGCTTCTCAGGCTGTGACTTTCTGGTGCCCCTACATCACAAGGTAATCCACTAGGACCATGAATGATCATTTTATCTAACAAAACCTTCTGTACAGTTGAGCAAACCAGCTTCCCACATCTTCAGGACTCCTGCTCTGTTAAGGTGCTCCTTAGCACTTGGGTTCTTTAATTTTCTACAATCTTCACAAATCTTGCCTTTAGTATCAATATGCCTTCTTTTACTTTCAGGGAGGCAGTGGCTTTAAGTACTAGCACTCTGCCTTCTACAGAAGTTCATTTTGTGATTCAGAACAATTTAGAGTGATACTGCATACAGTTAAAAAAATGAAAGTACAGACTGTATTAAATGCACAATATTCAATATTTTCATCTATTAGGAAACCTGTTTCAGTCAATAAAAAAATCTGATACCTAAGAGCCCCGGATTTTAAAAACTATGTTCCCATGGTACTTGCTGTGGGGTCCTTTATAAAACTCTGCTAATTGTAGCACCCTCAAAAACTCAATCTGACTTAGCAGGAACATATGATTTCTTTTGCAAAATTTAATTGTAATGCTCAATTTACTGTTAAGAGCATGATATGTACATATCTGAAGAACAGATATAAAGACATTATTTCTTAAGTTTCTCTGTTTGAAATCCAAATACAGTGGATATAATTTAACTAAGTTAAACACTTGAGTTCAATAAAAATGGGACACTGTCAACTACTTTAAAACTGTACTGGTACAGTGTTCATGATATCATAAACTGGCTGTCCAAGTCCTGCAGTCAGAGTGAAACAGGAAAGGTACTTCTCCCTGGAATGGTACAATAAAAGGAAGAATTACAGCTGTCTGCAGCTGGATATTGCTACAGTAGATTGGATACAGATTACAGGTAAACAATAGCTGCTAGGGAACACATTAAACAAATCAAAAGTTGTATTTATCTTTAGTTATTTTACATGTGGTCTCTTGTATAATAAAATAGCTTCAATAGATTCAGTTTGTTATCTTCTATATGACTTAGGTAAGGCCTTACAAATAGAAATTACTTTCTTTATTTTCCAACAAGGTAAATGAAGTGAAGCTGATGAATATGTACATGTGGTGTTAAATAAAATTATACAGGACAATGTTATAAATAAGAATAAGATAAAAATGTTGGCTGTAAAGTAAAGTCAAGTTAGTACCTGGTGCAACAAATCAATTTTAAAATAGGCAATCTGCATAGAGAGGTTGGAAGACCATTCTTGCTCACAAGAAAATATGGTTACTATGTGTTGTTTTTCTGCGTAGCTAAATTAATTTGCACTGGAATTTTAGTATGCATATCCAAGACTACATGCCTGTTGTGTCTCCCTGTTTTTGTAGGTCACAAATACTTTTCTAGGCATGCCAAAGAGCATGATCCTGAAATTGGTAGGATTTATGCTGTAATTTGTCCCATGTCTCATTTTTCCTTTATGTCATTTAGCTAATTACATAAAGTAAAGCTGTTTTAAAGGCCATAGTAAGAAAATACAGGTGAAATTAGAGTTTCAGCAGAAGTAATGAGTTACTTTCAGAGGTATAACAAATGAAGTTATTAGTAAGTTTTTTTATCATGTCGTGTATTTCATAGCATTTATTACAAGTCCAAGATTGAAACTATTTTTTTCTAATTGCTATTATCTTTAATAACATCACTGCACTCTGACACCCTCTCCACATTTTCCTAATGGCTGAATTCAGCATTTTATTTAGCTCTCACTAAACACATCTGATTTTTCATGTAAAGTTCAGTTGTTTTTATTGTTTTACTTAGAAAATTTCAGGGAAGCTGTTAGACCAACTCATCATTCAGAACTAAAACTTGTTTCTACAAAAAGTCAAAGACTAGTGACTAGATCTGTTCAACAAAATTTCTTTGGAGCTACAGTAATTTATATCCCTTATTGACATGAATCTTTCCACCTGCAATAGTCGAGTACTGCTAACACAGCTACTTAAACATTTTTAGTGTGCCTTCCATTTTAACAGCAAAAGTAAACAAATATTAAAGTGCTAATTTCAAACATTTTAACTGTGAAATGATCTCTGCATGTACAGATATATACCCAAGCAAGACTAGGAGTGCACAGAGCACATACGTGTAAAAAAGTGGTACAAAATCTTGAGAGTGTAACAAGACTTAGGCTTGTTGAACCTTCCACTTTTTTTTAAGTCATCTCATGCATGTCCCTTCTAGTAATGCTTTTAAGAAATGTCAAGTACTGACGAATGGTATGGTGGTTTCAAACTACTCCTTCTCAGCTGGTGTGGTTACACTCTGGGGAAACAAGTCAGAATTTAACTCTCAAGGCAGCCATATGTACTTCAAGGATATAGGAGCTTATTTCACATTCAAGCCTAATCTGTTAAGGCAGTGTGTTTCACTCCCATTAACCTGAGTAAGAATGCCTGGGAATTCCCTGTGCAGCACTGTAAAGCTGGTGCCATAGTCTAAGAGTCATTTTGAGAGCTGTTAGCTTGGAGAGGAAATGCACGTGCACAGTGGGAATGCCTTTCACGTACATAAGGACCTCTTGGTCCTCTGTAACCATTTTCGCCTGGAAATCCTGGGTCTCCCCTTGAGCCATTGCAGCCGTCCAAACCATGCTTGCCTCTGGGTCCTTCCCTTCCTGGGAGTCCCTGAAAGACAGTTTAATATTGATTAGAAATATACCATGATCAATGGGGAATTACTTTTTAAATTAACAGAACAGTTCAGAAACACATGTATCTCAGATCTGAATCAGATGACATCTCACAGTGGTCCTGGTTTCATATTCTTTTGCATTAGAAATGTTTTCTCTTCTGAATAGAATTTTTTGTGGTGTAGAACAAATGATGTAAGTCTTTCATTTATTTGGGTTTTTTGATGCATAACAAGTATAACAGGGACAACACTGGTTAAGAGGACCAGACTTGTTTTTCACATGAGTGAAAAAGTAATGTTCTGTCTTCTCAGAGAATACAGACTCTTTGCTCTCTAGCTATAGTCTTTCTTGTGGCTATAAAGCTGAAAAAACCCACAAAAGTCATCTCAAGCAGCTTCACGTTTTTAAATTGTTAGGATAAAACAAGGAAAAACAGGACACAGCTTGACTCAGGCACACAGTAATCACAGGGACTGTGATTTTTCTAACCTAGCAGGAACTAACCAGTGTCCAGATAAGGATTAGTTCTAGTAAAAATTAGGAACTGAGCAATGAAAACAATGAGATTTTTCTTGGAATGATCTTCCTGTTGGAGAAAAAAACTATTTTTCACAGAATTAAAGATTTTTGTAAGGAAAAATATTAATTTTGACTCAAAATTATTTTTGGGGGGGTAATCTGAAAAATCATCAGATAGTATCCTGGTCAGTTGTCTGAAATGCTTTTGTCAATTCTGCCTCCTTCCTGTCTGTAAATTCTTCATTCTAATTTGTGAACACTGTTTTTAAATTAAAATTTTTTGCAAAAGGAATATACATTTCTGGGGAACACTTCCTCTTTTTCATGCCAAATTTTGGCCTTGTGACCTCTACATTATCCAGACATTTTGGCAACAGTCCCACTGTCAAATGTGGACAGCTGAAAAGCAGATGCTACAACACCCACTCAGCTCTTGGTTCTGTTTTCATTTTCGAAATTCAACATTTTAACTTTGTTTGATCCATATGAAACTAGTAACATCACAGGAATTCAGTTCTAGTAGAGTATTTTGAAAAATGCTGTATCGAAGATATTATTTCACCAATTTTCACACTGAAGAAGATATTCATAAAAATACATAATCACATGCTTATAAAGATATATTTAGGACCCACTTTGCTTATTCAGGTTAAAGTTACTGGACTCAGTGGTTGGAGTTTTCCTGGAAAAGGACTACAAGCAAAAATCAGAATGTTTAAACAACAACCAGTGCATCATTTGAGATATTTTCAGAGATGTTGAGAATGTACCAAGGAGACTGCAGTCTGCTAGAGAGCCTGAGAAAAGAAATACACTGCTTTTAAGCCTAGCTCTGACACATGCTACATGGCCATGGGTGGTCTCTGCCTTCACTGCCCCACTCCTGCATGACAGTTCTGTACTCTCCTCATTGGGATTTGGTGGTGTTTGTTATCAATAGTAAACACAGTTGAAATTAACCTAGTTAGTTTACATTTTTGCAAAACATGTAACTCTGTGAGAGAAATTATATCAATAAGTATAAAGCCGAACAATTTTGTGAGTGTGTTATTCTGTTAGAAGACTTGCTATGAATTTATAGGAACTGTTACTTTTATAAAGAAATATTTGTTTAATACATACAGGAACACCATCTAAACCAGGAAATCCTGGGACTCCAGTTGGGCCCTAAAAACAAGTGATATGAAAAAACAAAGTTGATGAGGTTATTAACTCTTAAAAAGAATGAAAAACAAGAATATGTGCTACTATATAGCAAGAAACAAAAAACCAGTCTTGTTTGAAATATTAATAAAAAGCCATAATTTTCAGAAACTAAGTATCTGTAAAAAACTTCTATGGGCTTAGCAGAAGACTACTGCCAAAGTTACCCATGTAACAGTGGTACAGGAGAGGACAAATGTCTATTACTCAATAGCCATTCATTCTCCAAAGATTATAAAATGACAGAGAAGGGGAACTTGCCTGTAACTTATAAAATATTTCTGCACGTAATTTCACAATCCTGCTCCTGTTGTGACAATACCAGCAGCACAGTTTTTCCTTACAGCATTTACATTTCAAGTGTGCTAGATACTGACATCAGTGATTTCACTCATCCTCTGAGATCAGTCAAATTAGACCATTAAAACTAATATGAAGTACCAAGATCCAGGAATTTTACAGATATGAAAGATATGAATCTGAATTGCAATTTATACTCTCTTAAGTGGTAATAAAATTCTGTTTAGTGCAGCACTTTTAAAAGCACCATACTGCTCCCTCCAGCTCCACATTTCTACACCTTCTTTGAGGTTAAGGAGGATGCCATGGTATGTGACAATCAGAGTCTGTCTGTTCATCTTATGTCTTCTGACAATTCTAATTTTGCAATCCACAGCAAAAAATCTCCTAAAATATTTTTTCAATAATTAATTTTCTGTAATTAACTTCTGTGAGAATTTTGTGTGAGCAAGAGTATAGTTGGGCAAATGCTTTTTTTGGTCATTCAGTTTCTGTTTCACTTATCAACATTTAACATTACATACTGTATACACCTAAAAGAGCTGTCTGTGGTGTTTCCTACCTTATCACCTTTTTCTCCAGCTGGCCCAGGCTGCCCATTCTCACCTCTCTGTCCTTTCTCCCCTGGCAGACCAGCTGGTCCTGTAGATCCCAAGGGCCCAATTGGACCTTGAGCTCCCAGCTCACCAGGCTGACCCTGAAAAGAGTCCAAAGAAGTGAATGACTACTGCTGTAAACCCCACAGCAATTCAGAGATGACTCTATAGATAAAACAAGGCTTACAATGTATAAATATTCATGACTCAAAACAGCTGCTGGACAGCCTGCAGAACTGTCCCATGCGTTCGGTGCTGCAGGAACACAACCTTCAAGTTTACCAACTTGCTCAAGGTGATAATCTCTTTTCGCCTTCATCAGATCTCCAAGACCACCTCTCTGAGATGCCTGGGATAAACTGCAAGTCTTCCTGGATCCACCAGTGTAAGTATCACCTTTTGCAAGCCTAGGACTTCAATGAGCATTGTGTTTTCCCATTAGAAAAATGAGGACTCATTTTAGACAAAGAGACTTTGTACACAATTAGAACAAATCAAGAGAGTTCCCTCTTTCTAGTCATGATATGCCAATTATCTTAAGTTTTTCTAGCTCACATTTTTCATAATCACTGTCATATCTTAGTGCCTCATTTAAAACATGTGACGTTTCCTGGAGAAAAAAAGAATAGTTATTAGCCGATATATTTACAAAAAGTATCAGTTTTAATAAATTGTGTTAAAATGGGTTGGGAGGTTGAAGAATGTAACTTATCTATAAAAGGCTCTAAATTGAGTATTTGTACCCTCATTACCATACAGACAATCTTCACGGATTTTATTAACTTTTCCAAGGTAACATATATTCTCCTGAAGCGAACTTGTTTCCCATGCCAACTGGATTTTTCAGTTTACAGCACTGGTGTGGAGTTGTTTCAGATTTGTTGCAGTTTTTGTTCTGTGCTGCTAAACAACTATGCAGTTATAGATTCAAAGTGCTGAATAAAGCAAGCTTTCCAATCAGGCTTCACGTGTGGGCTGTCTACACTTCCACCCTACAAAAATCTATGTATTTGCAGGTCTTTATTTCTCCTACACATCTTTTTCATTTTCTATCATTATCCTTGTTTACCTATAACTTGTTCTGCTTCCAAACTGAAAACTGTTTTGCTTTCTTTCCAGATGTCATCAATTATAATAATTTATTATAATCATAATTAATTACTATAACTATAATAATTATATTAGTTACATGTTATATATAATCAATCTATAGTTAATAATTTATTATAGTATAGAATTAATTATAATATATTACTTTAAAAGAGAGCAAAATGGAGCCCCATACACTCCTGAGAAAACCATATGGCTTTAGGACCACTTGAGGGCAGTAAAAGATATTTCAGTATTCACAGAAACAACAGACTATATCTTTATTTTTATGAATGGATTGAAGGAAAAAAGATGGAAATGAAAGATGATTGTAAGAAGATAGGTAGCTTCAGGAAACAAAAGAACCGAATGCTTGCTTCTCAGTGTAAACATTTCAGCAGGCTGAATCTGTCTGGACAAAATCTTACCTTGTGAATTACATGCAGGGACCTAAGCCTCTTTTACTGTTTATTTATTTTCTAATATTTTCTAATTGTCTTTTTAAAAACAGTGTGATTTAACAGTTGGACAAGAAGTGAAAAAATGTGTGGTATGCATCATTCAATCAAATCAGCAAAGCAACAGAGAAGGTAATTTACTACATGTTTGGACAGGAATGTACTGTAGGTTTATGCCACAGTGGAAGTAGGACTGGATGACCACTGGCCCTTAAGCTATGAACAGGAACTTAGTCCAGAGGCTAGGAAAAGAAGTCCTACACTTAAAAATAAGGACTACCTGAAGAAAGAATCCTCATATGACTCATGTTCCATTTATCTTTACTCACTCCTCTCACTTCAACCTTGATCCTGCTTCCAGAGAAGTCACTGGCAAGAATTCTAGGGCAGAATCAGCGTGTTGTCTTCCCTAACAGTTACAATTTTCTTGATACCAGATTTTGAGCATTGTAAAATATTATGCAAATTAAGGGCTCCTGGTATTAAAAGCTAATGATTCTGCATCCTTTTTAACAGTGAATGGACAGTCAGGATTCTGGGTGTTGAGTGTTTGCTTGCATGAACAGTTGCAGCCTGTCTACTATCAGTGCCTTGCACATTCTGTGTTAGAATGAATTTATTAATTGAATAAAAATTGAATACTTTTAAGGCAGCTATTATGCCCTTTAAATACTTGACTGAAAAAAAGTATTGGACGATCATTTTAATTAAAGCATCATTTTGAGTACAAGTGAAATGAACGAGACCAATAATATAGTAAAATACAACTGTTTGAACCATTAACTTTATTGGAAGTGGTATGGCTTTTGAGTACTGTAAACTAGCTATTACCTTGTAGAATGTTTCATTCATCAACAGGAAAAGAAAAGCATAAGATGTTTTGCACTAATTTTTTAATGTCTTTGTCTTTTAATGCATCTTTTTGACAACAGGTTTCTGCACCCACTTCAGTATTTTTATTTAATAGTGTATATGCTCTGCATTCAAGAGTTGAAAGAGAAAATTTTCAAAACATGTCCTTTGGACAGTTAAGAAACGTGATTTTTATCGCACTCAGAAAAAAAGCTGAGACACTGTAGGCATTCTATGGTAGTTACCATAATTAACACATAAACACTTTGAGGACACGTAGTCCTTTAGGTTGATAAAATGTCTTCATTTGCTGCTACCCTGTGAATTTAATTGACTCCATGGTCTTCAGCAGAAGGTAGTGAAGTCATAGAACAGAGTCACTGAATTCAGAATTCACAATGGGTTTGGCAGCTGATACAACTTTAGCATGCCATGTGAAGCTGATGGATTCTCTCCCTTTCTTTCAGCTCAAAGACTGATAATGACTGGGAGCTTTGTTAAGACCAAACTGATACCATGTCATAACATCTATTATCACATCTATTATTTGTGCCCATCCAATGTGACTACCACAGCATTACAGTCTCAGGACAGCTGTAAAAATAAAGAGGATGAAGGTAGTCATGCTCATGTGGAAATGACAAATTAGCTCAGATAAAATGAACAGAATATTATGCCTGCTCTGCCATCTGATGCCAATAAATTCCTCTAGGTTTTCAGTGCCTTATTAATTGTCTAGGTCAGGAACTAGCCATGCCAAGACTATGGTCTGTTATTTTAGCATATCCTGGGCTTGACCTGCAGTAAGAAATTGACTTTAGGCAAAACAAGGCTGTATTTTTTTTTAATTAACTATGCTTCCTAAGACGAGGACTGCAAATACTTCAGAATCATGCAACAAAACATTTAATACTGTTTGGAAAAGGCAATGGCCAAGGATATCTGGAATTACTTTGTTTTGATGCCTGAGACTGAAGAGTACCTGATTTTGAGAGTGCCTTGAGCACTTAACTGTCTCAAGCACAATGTTTTAAAGGAGTCTTAATTGGAAATTAAAAAACTTTGTGTTACTTGAGTGAATTCTGTCTTGCTTCTTATTATCAATAAAGTCAAAAGAAGCCCAGTTATTGCCTTCAATCAGGGCAGTACCGTATGTTACAAGCTATGGACATATACCAGTGACATGTGAAATGCACTTACCTTCTGTTCATAAGAACAAAAGTGAAAATGCCCAGCAACTCCACACAGATTGTAGGCAAATAATACAGCAACCCTTTCCACTGTGCACTGGACTCTGGATTGTAACCAGTCTTTTTCATTTCACCAGGAGCAGGACAGAGCAAGGAAAGAAAGTAAAGCAGTCTGTGGGCAAGAGAGGAGTGCTCACAAAGGCATTTGGAGAGATGTTTTATTTTGTAATTTGCTTAGTGAGGTGGGGGCATCTGCTGCTACTCTAAGCTCCACCCATGTCCTCTCCCCTTTTGGAAGAGCTGGTCAATTACACAGCAAAGCCACAGCTTCCAGGGCTTGGAGGGGTGTCCATTCTGGGAAGATTCTACTCCTCACTGAGTAAGACTGGGACCAAGCTCATTTTCACTGTAAGTAAAGGCTCTAAAAACCCCAAAACAAACCCTCTTCTAAATATAAACTTGATTAAGAGGAGATAAATCTGAGAAATCACATAATTTGGCATTAAATCTTGTCCTTAATAGACCAAATTAGATAATTTCTTTCTCATAGATTTTTAGCCAAGAAAATGCAATAACAATACTTAGAGCTTGACTTTTCATAGAATCATAGAATGGTTTGGGGTGGAAGGGTCCTTAAAGATCAAGTAGTTCCAAATCCCCTGCCCACTAGACCAGGTCACTCAAACCCCCATTGAACCTGGCCTTGAACACTTCCACGGATGGGGCAGCCACAGTTTCTGTGGGCAACCTGTGCCAGGGCCTCACCACCGTCAGAGAAAAGAATTTCTTCCTCATATCTAATCTAAGCCTAATCTCTTTCAGCCTCAAGCCACTCCCCCTTGTCCTGTCACTACAGGCCCTTGTAAACAGTCTCTCTCCATCTTTCTCGTCAAGAACATCTGAACCATGCTGTAAACTACTGGAAAATTTGGCAACTTTTCATCATATTTTTCAATGATATAATATGCTACAGGAACAAAATACCTGATGATGCAGCTTAGTATTCAGTGATACTTCACAGAAGCAAGACAAATCACAATGAAGTGCTGAAAACATTATTCACAATGTATACTTGGGTTTGTGTTTTAACCCTGTGGGACTATGAAAAGAAAAACTATCCAATAAGCCAGTGGGTGTCACTATTGTGTTAAACAAACTCAACAAATCATAATTTAGCACTGAAACTCTTAACTGCTAATGACTGAAAGCAGAGAGCTACAAATAGAGCACTGTAGACCTCAAATAATTAACTAATTAGCTAAGAAAACAAAATTGAGTTTTGCTCTGAACCATTCTATTAAAACAAGTCACTGATTGACAATTTTTGGTTGATTCAAATCTGTAAAAAAGAATGGTTTTGTAGAGTTTTATCTTGCTTGATGTGGAAAAGCTCCACAATCTGCAGCAACTGAGAAAAACCACCATTTTCAGTACGGTAGGACAGGGGAACCAAAAGTATTAAGAAAAGAAAGATGCTCAAGAATAAAAGGAGGGATAATTTAATGAGATCAGAACTTTTGAAAAATTTGAAAGATGTCTAATATGAAAAACGCTAATTTACAGATGTTGTAGCTGAGCATCGTGTATGAAGAACAACCTCAAAGAGACTTTACAGTGACTGGTGTCATTCTCCTTACAGACTGGAGTGCTTCTGTTCCTATTCTGCATTCTGGTAAGCAGGATCCATTCCCTACCAGTTCAAATCCTAACTTCTGGAGTCAGAGAACTGCCTCTTCCTCTGGCCAGTTACGAAAACAGAAAGTGTGGTCGGCTTCAGATATAGATTTAGGGCTCTCATTTCTCTGGGTCTGTTTCACAGAAAAATATATGGTTCTCAGTGAATCTAAGTTAAATGCAAAAACCACAATGTTACAGAAATGTATAACTGGTCTCAGGAATCTTCTGCTTTAAAATTTACAGCTAATGTACTGGGAAAAAATTACCAACAGGTACAAGGCAAATAACGGGAGAAAACTGGATTTCCTCAGATGCTAGTGTACATACGTCTCTGATAGTGGATTTGAGACCAAGTAGAAGGATTTTACATATTTATTTCCTGAGTGTGCAACTTGAAAATTCAAATACAAGTACTGGATATTCCATGTGAATGACAGACTGCCACTGCATACTGACATGCAAAAAAAGTGTGGTTTAATAAATGCCTCTTACTCCGCAAAACAGGCAGAATTTGCACAATTTTCACAGTTAGAGCATTTAAAATATGTTTACACTGTGCTGTAAATTGAACTCAGATAACCCATGGAACCTACTAAGGGAATTTAGCAACTCACAAGGTCTGCTGGGGCGATGTTACAAGAGAAGCGGTGCCAGGGGACCGACTTACTCACAGGTAACTTTCTGCATTCTTACCCCAGGGCAGTGTATTCTTGCCCTGCAGTGACTGCCTGATATCAGCTGACTTCCTAACTTACCTGTGACACCCAAGTGACTCAGCATCTCTTGTGAATGCTTACTCCTTTTATCTGAAATGTTAGAAGATATAAAACCTTGCTCTTGGATGCTGCATTCTCCCCTACACTAGGACAAAAATGAGCCTCTTGCTTCATCTGCAAAAGGACTAACATTGGTCCTGCTGAGTTATATTTATTATTCACTTTGATCCAGGCATTTCACATGATCCCATAGAAGCCAGATCAGGTTGAGTCATGAATAGATGCTTGCTTCCCAAATCTACTTAACTAAAAACAAAGCCAACGGAATTGAATAGGATCAAACTCTGGGGTCAGCACAGGACAGGTTTACAATCGGTCAGTGCTAACTGCAAACATTTTTTTTAACTGTCTAAATTCTATTAGAGCAGCCAGCAATTTTGGAAGCCTGTGATACAACACTGCAGGAGTTTTCTAGGAAACAACTTTCCAATGTAGAAAAAGAGGATGAAATGGTGGAAAGGTTTTACTATGTCTTTAATGAAAATGGAAATCACAGACTTTACGGCTTACCAAAAAGGAAGAGGGGAAAAAATAATCTAAAAAGTCATGTAGAACCCTTACTGGCATATATACTTTCACTAATGATGTTTTGCCTCATTTATCTACAGTTCTGAAATGTCCAGGTATGGTACCACACAGTATGGGCAAAGAGATTTAGCAGCACATTTTAATGGTGTCCTATGGAAAAAAGAGTCAAGTTGTGACATAAGATCAAAAGATAAACAGTATAATGTAAGACTAACTCCAACATGACTGTAATCTCAAGTGAACAGAAGTCAAAATTTCATTGTGATGTGGACAATTGTAACGATATACTACTAGCAGTAGTGACTAAAATGTTTTTCAGACAGTGATTTCTTGCTAATGAATAGGAGTACAAATCTATTGCACAGAGTTATATATGGTTGAGAGAATTAAAAAGGTCAGGTACACAAGCTCTTCTAAAACCCAGTAGAGCAACTGATGCATAGCTATAATGGTTTTATTTAAATATTAAATGAAACTTCAGCTATTTGCTTCTGCTTTTCTTTCAGGTTGCCCAGAATCAATGCATTCAAGTATGGCCATGGCAGTTTTCGTTTTCTTATTCCCATGGTCAGCTTTTCTCTAGCTAAAACCTCAATTATCATTATGTTGTCCACTTATAATGAAGAAGGCTTTTGATGTTGAAATTTAAAATATTTTCAAATGGGCAAATAGAAGGCAAAGTCTTAATACCAAAAGTTCTGAATATTTAGGTTTGTGCACTGTACAATGCCAGAGGCTTTCAATGAGCATTTATTTCTTACACTTTCAAGACAGGATTGAGGAAGATGCAAAACTCTGAGGAACCAGCCTCGGAGCAGGGTTCAGACAGAAAAGCAGATAAAGCAGATGTTTTGCATTCTAGGAAGCTAACAATAAGATAAACAAATCTTTTATTTTGTAATGTGTAGTCTCCACAAAAGCTCAGAGAGCAAAGTTAGTGTGTCAGAGTGTAAAAGCAGAACACAGCAAAGTTTAAAAACCAAAAGAGTTGTAAGATGAAAGAAAAGATTAAACAATCCTATAGAAAACTATTCCTCACCATACATTAATATAGAAAATATGTGCAGTAATCTGTGTGAAGCAGTGTTTAGTTAAGCCATGTTTCATGTAGGGTCTGAAGAGTGCTTCTGTTTCTAGCATATTGATTAATATAAACGATGGCATGAAATATAAATTCATATTACATTGGAGACAATGTATCCATTATTCATCAGGGTACATGTACATCCTTATTTCAGAGCTTTTTCAGAAAATGGTACAGACTTACAGTTGCATAACAACATTCAATTCATCGTAAAATGCTTATTACGCTTCTATTTGGCACTTAGGTCCAGCTCCTTGGAATTATTAAAAAAACTAACTGCAAATGCACGAATCATAGTACAGTTTACCTGTGATGAGGACAGTCTAGGAAAGAGCCAGAACAACTGCAGGAGGTTTTTATTACTGACTATTATAGGCATGTAATTCAGAACTTCCAGGCTACTGAGTGAGACCCCAAATCAGGGGAATTCCCCCTAGTTTGAAAGTCAGTTGTTTTTAAACAGCACTTCAGATCAGGTTTCTGGTATCCAAAACAGTCTATTCAGTAGCACTGAGAGACACTGCAGTGGTAACAGTCAAAATACGTTTCCTGGGATGCCCTTTTGTTAGCCCAGTGTTACAGAGATATATGCATCCTAGGCCTCTATTATGAAAATCCTACAGCATGGGGGACTTTCACATAGACATAATCCTGGAGGATTAGGATAGGATCCAAGGACACCAGGGCAGTGATCATGACACAGCAAAGCGTGCAGCTAACTGCAGAAGCACAAGAAGAAAAAGGTGTGTCTTGCTTCTCTGGCAACTCGGGTTGTACACAAAGAAATGGGGCATGTGGCTCTTCCAAAATTGATCCACCATGTTCAAGCTTTCTAAACCTAAACTTAACCATTAGTATTTTGGTAGAAAGCAATTTTCATCACTGACAATTTTTCAGTTGATCACCAATCAGGATATACATATACATACGTATATATATATGATATTTATATATATATATAAGGTTTTTCCTCACATAACATCTAAATTATTTGCTATCTCTATATAGAGATGTATTCTGACAAAGAACAGCCAAGATAAACTAGTAATCACTGGACTTATTTCAACTAACAATTAGCACCATGACTAATTAGCAATTAGCAGTGACTAATTTTAGTATGTAAGGTGAAAATGCCTTGGAGTTGTTTTATAATTATTTATAAGACAAAGACAATTTGGATTTTTTTTAGAGTAAGTATCTTAAGTGAGTAAAAGAAAAGCTTTTTCAGAGTCACCTAACCCAGATAAGAAATAACTAAGTTCTCATAAAACTAGAGAATGACATGGACCTTCTCTTTCAACCAGCCTCTTAGTAGAAAGCAAGCACAGATTTCTATACTTTACATGGATCAGGAATTACATCTAACGCCTAGACTGATCTCAAAGAATCCTTAATACAAGAAATTATTAGTACAAACCCAGTCAGAAACAAACTTCTTTACAAACAATCTTACCTTTCTTCAGTGACAGCTGTACTTGATACTAGTGACAGAATTATGCTAGTTTGTCAGATATGTTTGTGTCTGAATATTGGTTTATTGATTTACCAACCATGTTGATTTTCAGGAACAGCAATGTGCACAGAATGAACAGTATTTACAACAGTAATTATCATTAGTTCTAATCATCACTTACCCTTGATCCTTTTTCTGGAAAGCACCGACAAACTGAACAATCCTGTCCCCCACATGGATCAATATATGCATATCCTCCCTAAAAATTAAAAGTTTATGGATTTATCAATGCACAAAAGACAATTACTTCATCAAATACTGTCAACTGGACATATTAGCTAATAAGATGATTTTCAAGGCAAAAGATCTCTCATCAACATAAACATGCTGGCAAGGTAGAAGCAATAAGTAAAAGCTTATTACTGTTGCTGTAGAAAGTGGAAGACCTTAACTACAAATTATGTTACATAACACTAAATATTAAAGCCAATATAACTTAGGAAACCAGCTCCACCCAGAAGTAAATTTTAACAGAATCAGAATTTTATTTGCAATAATGTGAAATTTGTAAGCCATCACATTACTTTAGGAGATTGTTTAACTACAATGAGATTATAAAAGGCAAAACAAGGTGAAGTAGCAAGAAGTTCACTCAGAGATAAAATCTTGAATTTAATTCTTGTCTATTAAATGAAACAAAGTATATGCATGGTATAATTATGCACAGCCTACTATTTACTTATTTCTTGTATTAAAAAATTCTGTTATTGTCCTCTTAATAGCAAAGAAGTGACTGCTTTGTTTCATCAAATTGCAGTGAGAAAAAAAAAATCTTATTCAAGGGGAAACGAAAACACAACAAAATGTAAACACAGTAGATTTTCTGTGTGGTGAGTGAACATGATTTCATTATTCTTTTCTATTTTCCCAAATGCAGCAATAAACACACATCATATGCACTTATAAACTTAGTTGGAATGTCCACTAAATAACATTATTTTTTCAGTAAAACTGTGTAAAAGAAATTTTAAAAAATATTTTAACAAGGAGGTAAAAGATTTAAGAATAAGGTAGGTAAACAAGTAAATGGTGATAAAAAAAGTATTTCCTCAGTGTGGGTTTTCATTATTATCAAGGTCAAGATTGTTTTGTTACCAGTTTTAATACCCAACAGAACACTATAGGCTCATGCTTCAATGTTTCAAGGAGAAAACACTGACAAATATTAGATAAGGAGGAAAAATTCTGTTCTATCTATAACATTTTTTGAATATCTGGAATTCCCAAACCTCAGAACAAGAGGGTATGATGGTCTCTCTGACAGACTACTTGTCTTTCACACACTGCATTTCCCATGAAATTACTAATCTACTCCCCACTAATCTCTCACCCAGTTGTTAGAATCTTGCCTCTCCTGGAATGTCAATAGAATACAAGTTTCCAATAACAGAACGGTTATCCTTTCTTCTGATTGAACACATTTATTTAAAAAAAAAATGTCCATTTTCAACATAAAATACAAAGTCATGAGTTTGGGGATTTAAAAAAAACTCTACAAAAAAAGAGCTTCTAAATATTTGAAAGAATAAAAAGAGGATGGACTTGAAGTTTCAGTGAGGGCACTGAAAACATAAGGGTAATATGAACAACAGTACAGAGAGCAAAATGAAGTGGATAATGAAACTATATTATATGTGAAATTTTGGCTTCAGAGAGATAGGAATGTCCATAGGAGCCAGTTCATCTAGGCTAACATACAGAGCAGAGCTTGAAGGCTAGAATTGGCATGTGCCCTAATGCAGAACCATCAAAGAGACTTTATGGGGAAGGAGACAGACTCAGCAAACAAGGGAGGGTTTTCTACATGCAGCTTTCCAAAAGCACTTAAAGATGCCAGAATTAGAATCTAGGAAAATCCAGAGCATAGAATTGCAAAATAGATAAGCTGAGTAGCAGAAAGAAAAGTCAGAACTGCAGAAATAAGGAAAAGAATATCACGGTTTTCCCACAGAACTAGAGATCATTTTTGGTGCATTTGGTGTTACTTGTTTGAACTGTACCATTCTCTCACCTGTCTAAAGTAAATATTAATGCCACTTACCCCATCAATTTCTTGACTTGAAAACACAATCAGCAGCCACCTGATTTAAAAGAAAAAAAACCCTAAATTAAAACTAAACTCACAACATCAAAGCTTCACAAAAATTTAGCCTATAGAAAGTGAAAAGTGATCAAGTGTACACATGGTTAAGTCCTGCTTGGGGTGGCTATATAGCATTTTTATAATGGATACACACCGTCAAGAAATGGTCAGGGCATGCTGTAAATATTTGTCTTTTTGGATTTGTGAGACGGCGGACAGACAGATTGGCGTGAACAAGGCTACATAAAAGTCCTTATAACTCCCCCTTGTAACCTATTTCCAATCCCAGAATTACAAAGGGCCAGACAGGACTCATTCCATATAGATTTCTTCATGGACACCATGAGGTGAAGACTGAGTAGAGATGGGAATGATCTGCATTTACCCTAAAATGAGTTAGCTGGTGCTGTTGTCTTTTGCTCAGAGAGGGCAAGAGAAAGTGGAGCGCAAAGCCACATTCAGAACAGCCACGTGATTCTGGGGCAGCTGCTGGGGAAGCCCAGCTCCATGCCAACCATTGCTAGTGATGGATTGTAAAGTTGAAAAAGTATATACTAAAATAAAAAGCCCAAAATTTCTGCAGCAATACAGGAAATAAACATTCTTTTTAATTATTATTAACGTGAATATTACTTTTACTAAGAACTAAGGTTCTTACTCATTATATGAAAAGATACATTAGACACAACCATAGCATACAGACTCCTGTGTACTATTCTACAGGCTACAGTGAAGCCTATTTCAAAATTACTCCAACTTTGCAAATATCTAAGCATTTAATAAAATTCCCTATTGCTATCAACTTCTGTTCTTTGTTAGTCATATGGTCAACTCTGAGAAGCACTGAGAACTGTGCCAGCAGACTCCCAATTACTCTCCCTGATTATTAATTACTCATAGATTCAAACTGGAAATAATATAACCTGTATATGCTCTGATATTTACTGATAAATTCAATACTGAAAGTATTAACATATTTTAGCCATTTATGTACTTTTACTCCATACACTTTTTTCACCTATGTTGCCTGCTACTCATTTTCAAATACAGATTTTACTGAAACAAAATATTTATGAAAATAATTAGGAGCAACTGAAGACAGAAGATGCTGTCCCTTGCTAAATACAAAATGAAGGACTGATTAAACAATGTGAAACTGCCAGATGATCAGCTACAGCAGTAAATGGTGGTGAAGTCTGCATACCAGTGGTTCATCCTTTAGTGCATCAAGTAAGTTTGTGTTGGAAGCATTTAACTTCATAGGAACACTTCAACCAGGTAGCAGATAATACCATTGGTTTGTTCTGTGATTGTTAATAATTTAAGGCCACTTTTGCTTCGGCAGACAGTCCCTGTAAACAAATTTTCCCATACCAAAGTTGACCAGCTGTGAGTTATTTTTTATTTAGGAAAACACCAAGTTCTCATGAAGCTTTTGCACAAGGGAAATAGAAATCTGATGATGTTTTTCTTGATACATGGTGCTGCAGTCCCCCCTTTTCCCAGTCATATACAGCAGGCATGTGTTTGCCAGATTCTCTGCCATTTCCAAATCCCTGCCTCCTGAAGCCAAGCAGATGTTTCCTATGTACTTGATTCAGCAGACTGTTAGAAGTAAGTCAGTCACAAATAATGCAGAAAAAAGGCAAGAAGAGCTGCCTTGGAGAGACTCAGAGTTATAGTTCCTGTTTCATACTATTTAAATAGCGTAGACCCTGAAATTTAAGTGATATAAACGTATAGACCAGTAATTGAACTCAAATACAATAAATTATCACACAGGTTTATCAAATTTATGACAGGCTACAAATTATTTAACTGCTGATTTCTAATTACTGTTAAATTGATAGTTAGGAATGTATCTCAGTGAATCTGGTTAAAAAATGTAGTGATCTGTAAAACTCACCAGGCAGCTGTGATAAGCCACTTAATCCGTTCAAATGAATCCTTTGTTAATGCCATTCCCGCTGATTGAGGATTTGTATATGCAGCACTTTTTTTCTTTAAATGGCAGGTCTTCTCTTTCCTTCTCTTTGTGGATGGTCTATAACCACTGTTCCATACTGGTGTTATTTTCCTCTCTGAACCTGTTCATTTTAAATTATACATCCAAGGTATGCACGTGAATAATTACTGGTAATGAAAAACAAGTCTTAACCATTTATCCGTGTTACACTGCACAGCTTTTTGTTGGCACTATGTTATGTTCTTCCTATTCAGGACACATTTTATTTTATCAGCAGTCCAATTATTTCAAGGGGACTATAATGAAACTGCAGATCAACATAAAAAAGGGTACAAGATTTCTGCCTAGAAAAGATAGTCTTCATTCTGTGTTTAAAATAATGAACAATGAGCATCTTGCATCATTATTTCTTAAAGAGGTTTCATAGCCATCATTTTAGTTAAAGGCATTAAGACAAAAGATGCAACACCCATCTATAGTAAAAAACCTAATGAACTTTAAAAAAAAATCCTCAAGAAAATATTTGCTATAGTTTTAAGACTGGATTTAGCAGCAGCAGCTTTTGCAAACTGGGCTGGACCAGTCTGTGCCAGCATCTCAGCAAAGGAGGACCACTCTGAATGCAGAACAAGCCATATGCATTTTCAGCTAAGAGTTCTACCCATATGCATGGACAGATGACAATCACTGGACACATTACCTAGAGTTTTTTAGCTTTATTTTTAGAAAATTTTTTTCTACAGCTTTTGCCAGGATTTAGGAAGCTGGAAGCTCTGTGTGCAGGACTGACCAGTGGCCTCCACAGTCCCACACTGTCAAATTTTGCAGACGTAAATTGTATACGGAATACATAATTTGCACACACAGTGCATCCCTGACCTATGACTTAGGTACAACAGCAGTTTCATGGGCTGCACCAACCTTTCTGTAAACCCAAGCTTCACAAATCCAGAGACATGGTCAGGTCATGGACAAACTTCTATATCCCCCAAATGAAGAAAAACATGCAATCCTTTGTAATAAAGCATTTCTGGCAAATGATCACACTGGTTGTTTCAAACTGAGGGTTTAAGAGGCTGGGCTTCTCCTAGGTTAGCACAGATTATGACAGGCTTCTGCTTTTTAGTGCTCCAGTATTCCAAATGTGGGGAAATAATTTTGAGGAGACTGAACACTGACTAGAGAAAATGGACAGGGGTTTGCCTCCTTTGGAGAAGTCTCCTGAGTAGGCAAAGACACTCAGTTCCTGAGCAGGGAGTAGGGATGTGAAGTGCAGCAAACTGGCTGCTCTCTGATAGCTGTTCAGGCAGCAGCCATGTGTTTGTTAAACACGTGAGGGTACAGTTCCTGAAACATTAGTGTATTGCTTTCTATTATTTAGATGGTGTGGCATCTTTCTAACCAGAACTAATCTATAAATAATATTGACTCCTGTGTGTATGCACAGTACATCCAAATCCCACAGTACGAAGAAGAGACTTTGTAAGCTGCTGTGCACTGACTGATGAATAAATAGCCTAAAGGCAGCCAATCCATGCTGCAAGATCACTCTCTACATGTATTGTACAGTACTCCATTGATCTGTCAAACTCTTATACTCTTGCTGTGCCCCAGTTCCCCATCTGTAAGAAAAGAAAAAAATAACAACATCCCTAATGAAAAAATAATATTCCAACAGCATTCCTACCTCACTGATTTTTTACATTAGTAATATAAACAATATAAGCAATATTGTGAGGCAGTACAATATTGCAGGGACTGATTGCCTCAAATGGAAAATCCAAGCCAGTCATAAAGTGTTAGGCTTTGCAGAAATGTGTTCCTGTTGCCCACTAGCCATCTCATTATCTAATTATCCAAACAGCTTCTGAAAATTAAGGAGAAAATAAAAAAGAAAATTATATTTGGTACATTTGCTTTATATTAGCAGTGAAAGTTTTATTTTCAAATTAAAATCCATTTTGATCCAACCCATTGACAGAGTTTGAAATAATACTTAATGCATGAGTGGAAGACTTGCAACCCTCTGCTTGTTATTTTGTCATGGCTATCTAAACTCCATCGTTCTCCGAACAAGTTGAACTGTTCAGTAGCTAATACAGTAACAGAAAGAATACAAGGTGTTGTTTAGATTGATGTGTCAAAGTGATCTCATGTTTTATGTTTTTAAAGCAATCACAACAGTTATCTCAATAAAATATCCCCAGGATAGCAGACTCATTGCCACCAAAAGAATAGGTTTCATATGAGATCACCAAACCTCACCTCAGCCTCAGCAAATAGAAGGGGAAAAGCTGGCACTATAACATAATCAAGATGTTTACGTTCTAGACAAGAATCAAGAAGCAAGACAATTTCATTCTCAGTAACTCTGCTAAAGACCGTGGGACATGAGCCATAGTTTGAGCAGACACACAGCTACAGTTATTGAGATATAAAAAATTAGAGCAGTCCTAACTGTATTCTCATTACATCCAAAGGAACCAACATCATGTGCTGGGGCATTCTGCATCAAAATTGTAATAATTTCAGAGGACTGATCACTCTCTTCCACTGTAGTCTCTATTGCTCTGACCTCATTGTCTCTTAGACAGGTTATGCACCTTTTGTTTTCACTTTTTTAAATGAGTGTCTACTACCTTCTCTCTAACACCAGTACTTCTTATGTTAAATTCCAGTAGTGGATGCTATTTCTTCTACATGGTCACCAAGAATCTGGCCAGAAAACAGGGGAATTCTTTTCTTTTCTCTCCATACCTCGCTGTCTATACCAGCTTGCTCTCACTGATGTTGGATATTTTTGAGTCAAGTTGTTTTAACATGATTCTATGTACAAGATCTTTGGTACTGAAGATAATGCTCACCTCTTCCCAAGGAATGTTCTTACTAGCAGTACCAAACTTTTTGGAAAAGTAGCTTCTCCTAACCAGCTTTCACAGCAGATTTCATAGAGTGACACGGAGATCCGGCTCTACTCTCGTGCCTGTCAGAGAAGCAGTTTTACAAAGCTCTGTGGCTAGCTTTCTGCTCATGAAAGCCTTTAGATTTGTATTTCATGAGTACTCCTAGATTTATATACATATATTATATACTTGTTTTTGCTGTATCACTTCTAGTGCTAATAAAACCTGTAACGGGGGATTTCCTGTACAGCATCCATGAACGCTACAGACAAGGTAAGGCTGCTGTGGCTGGCACTGCCGACATGCTTTCTAAGTTGGCACCTTCTCAGAACAGCACTTTTTGTGGTGAAAGGTTACCTTGAGCATGCAGCACTTCTGTCAATAACATAAATGTGATAAACTGTACACATTCCCAACACTTTACAAATCACAATTCTACTCGTAAAAGCTTTATATCGTATTACGTGGAATCCCTGGGGAGAAACATTTCTCGCGGCTTTCCATATATGCGGTGGGGCACAAATCCCTCTGGGAGTGTCCCCTGTCTCATTAAAAAGACTCGAGGGAGGGGAAAGCGTTGCTGAAGGAACTCCCGTCCGTTCCCGGGAGCGCTCCGGCAGCGGCGGGATGGCCCTGGGGGCCCCGGCTGCTGCCGCCGCCTTTCCCGGTACCGCCTCGCTCCCGCCCGGTTTCACCGCGTCCTTCTCCCCGCCGGGACCCAGGACCGACCCCGCTCCGTGCGAGAGCAGCCCGTGCCTTGTTCGGGGGGTGCCCGGGACCGGCCCCGGCCCCGCTCCCGCCGCGCAGTCCCGCGGCCGTTCGCGCGGCGCCCGTCACCTGCGCCCTCACGGCGGCGCGGGTGGGGGACGGAGCCAGCCGGTCTCCCGGGCCGGGGCTTCCCCTCAGCGCGCTGCCCAGCCCCGACCCGAGGAGGGTCAGGTACCCCCGCCCGGGGCCGCCCGTCCG
>VZRV01000202.1:0-169311 GCA_013398115.1 Falcunculus frontatus | reverse complement strand
CCTCAGGCCAAAACCCACGGGAGGGCGGGCGGGGGGCAGAGTCGAAGCGCCCCGGGACGCCGCGCAGGCAGCGCCGAGGGGGGGATGGCCGGCGGGGGCTGCCCCGGCCGCCTGGC
This sequence comes from Falcunculus frontatus, assembly GCA_013398115.1. Lineage (NCBI taxonomy): Eukaryota > Metazoa > Chordata > Aves > Passeriformes > Falcunculus > Falcunculus frontatus. The sequence goes on along the minus strand of VZRV01000202.1, from coordinate 169,195 downwards.
GCCGGTGCTGCTGCTCGCCCTGCTCTGGCCGGGCCGCGCCGCGGCGGAGGTGAGTGAGCGCCGCGACGGGGCGGTGGCGGGGGGTCCCGCGGAGGCTGCAGCGGGACCTGGGGCAAGAGCGGGGCTCGGCCCCCGCTCCCCGCTGCCACCGCACTGCGTTGGCCACTGGTGAGGAAGGAAAGGTAAATGCGTGTATTAAATGATGCGCCTCCTCCGCGCCAGGTACGCGTGCCCTGGCAGGGCGAGGCGAGGCGAGGCTCATCTCGCCCAGCTGCGGGCACCGCTACCCGGACACCGCTGCCGGGCGGGGATGAGAACGGGAGAGAAGGCCCTGCACCGGGCACTGCCTTCCCGGCTGGCCTCAGGAGCTTCCAGCCCTTCCAGCTGAGGGGACGGCACGGGGTGGGATGGGGGCTCCGTCCCGCCACCAGCCCAGGAAGCGGCTGCGGAGGCCCGGGCTGCGGGCACAGGGGATGTGGACGGCCAGGACGGAGCGGTGTGGGAGTGAATGGTCCCTGAGGAAAACACCTCCGGAGTGGCACTTTACTGTCTGGACCACCTGTGCCACCTTCATGACAAAATCATTTTACAGATTGTCTTTCAGGCTTAATGATGAGTGTCCATCACTGTTTGGTTAATAAATTCTCCTAGATCATATTGAAGTCTTTTCTGAGCCTTTCTCCAGTGCCTGGTTATAACATTTGGGCTGTATATTCCCGGCTGGGAGAAGAGCAGTCAGCTGTGGGGGTACACAGGTCAGTGTAGCTCTCAACATTTCTGGCAGTTATCAAACAGAAAACTGCCGGTTTCAGTAAATTTCTGGTAGACATCAAACACACGAAACTGACAGTTTTAAAATTTCTGATAGATCTTAAACACAAGAAACTGCCAGTTTTAGTAAGTTTCAAGTTCTTTCTCCCGTAATAGTCAACAGTGTTAATTTTTCCTTGCATGTATGAGTAAAGCTCTAATGCAATACGTGAAAATCTTTACTGCTTATCAAAACATTTTGAAGTTCACCTTTATAAGGAAAAAATGTGGTCTTGTACTTTGTTATTGCTAAAGCAGAGCCACGTTCTGCTATGATTATCTGAAGCAGTCTAATTAGTAATTATGTTTCTTCTAAACTCATGCAGCTGTTTCACTCACCCATTCTGGGTAGGGTGTCTAGAAACAGCATAAGCACCTCACCCACTATGTTGGGTTTTTTCGTGGCACTCCAATTTGGCAGTCAAGTTCAGTCATTTAACAAAGATCTAATTGTTTTATTTGTAATAGAATTAAAATGCCTCTTAGTTCTTATGTAGAACAGAGGTACCAGATCTATTTGCAAAGTACGTGTTTTCTGCAGAGTTGTTTCAGGCTCTATCTAGATCTGATGCTTACTGTAAAGGAAGCTTTTGAAGATTAACAACTCAAGACCTATCTCTCTCTTCTGCCCAGTTTGCTGGTTTTTGTTCCATTCTCCTCTTCCTCTGCTGATACCTGCCATCCATTGCCCTTGTTGCTCTGAAGAGGTGGCTATCACCATATGGGCTTCTGGATGGCTTTTAGCAAGCACAGGCTGTGTTCCAGGAATGCTCCACCCCCCACACAACACACACATGCTTTTTCTAAGCCTCTCTTCTGGCAGTTTTGTCTAAACTCCTAATTAAATATTAGCAGCTACTGTAATTAACATGAAATAATTGATGAATAAATCACTGCATCTTGGCTAAACTGTTCATTGCAAAGAAATAGGTATAGTTAATGTTGTAAAATCATGCTACACTTTCATATGAAAATAAATTGATGTTTGACCAGCAAGCAATACTTTTGCTATTTGCATCAATTAAAAAATGCTTCAACATAGAAAATTTTAGGTGTAGCTTATTCCTGAAGACAGGAAAGCAAATTATTAACCTGTCCCTGCTGCTGTTTATACAGCAAATTTTAGTCCTTGCAGCTCTTCACAACTTTCTGGCACCTGCTAGGAAGTATTATTGTCTGCATTCTTGGCCACTGGCATGCTCTAATCACATCTTCTGAAAACTCAGCAGAAGTAGCATCTTCCCATGTCAAAGGCTTTTCAGCTTCTTTGAAATATTCCTTGGCTTCAAATACTGGTGTTATAATTCTTCAGATTTTTCTACTGTTCATTTAGATATTTTAGAATAATAGTAGTCATCATCAATATGTTTTCACATGATACAAGATTCTTCCTGATCTTCATCCTTTTTTTCTCTCAGAAAAAATTGGATTGCTTTTTCATTGCTTAATTTTGTCTAACAGCACCTGGAACTGATAGTGACTTGATGCTAATGTACAATTCAATTAATTCCCTTAAGTGTGTCCCGTCTTTTGATACCATTTATGTACTTCTCGTATATTTTCAAATTAAACACTAATCTAAAAATGTTCCCTCAAATTTGTTGTTTCAAATGACATGTTGTTTCAATTTTTCCTAATAGGAAAAGTATCTTGGTCAAGTTCATTAGTACTGAATCCATACTGCTGCTTTGTGGCATTAATCATTTTTATGTTGGTATCATGTTAGTATTTGTTCAGAACAGGACAAGAGAGTTTCTACTTGAGCAAGATTATTTGCTTGCACCTCATCTTACTACCACTTTTTCATTTGTATTGTAAATACTGTTGCAATGTTTGTTAGCTCACAGGATAAAATTAAGTACACCTTACTATGTTTTTGCCTCCATTATGACACTTCATATTTTTCATTGTGCACAGGTGGAAAAGGAGGGGACATAAACTGGGTGACTGTAGGACTTGGGAAGATCTGTTTTGCATCCTCTTTCTCACACATATTGTCTGTTACTAGATGCAAGTGTTCATATTTCACAATTAATTTCATTTCTTACAAATGTTAGAATTTGCATACAAGTACTTACGACAAGTCTTCTTTGCTTCCTAATAGCAATTTTTTTTTCCTAATTATATGCAACCTATATTGCTGTCACAAATAGATCTTCATACGTGGCTCTGGAAGGAAAAAATAGTGTTCTAGCTCAGCCCGTGGCTGTCCTCAAGGCTGGTAAGAATGGGATGCAGGCTTAGTTTAACCAGGAATCAAAGTGTTGGAGGCACCAACTGTCGTGGTGAGAATGTTCCTTCTCTGGCAGCCTTTGGAAGCACCCAGGTTCTTTGCTGCACAAGCAGCTGAGAAGGGAAGATGTGCACCTGAATATACAAGAGAGGTCACTGAGCGTGTTAGAAAAACAAGTCCTTTGTGAAGTGCCCTCTTTCATTTGGTTAATGTGATCCCAGCTCCGAAGTCAAGGAGAGTGTTACTCTGATAATTGGGTCCAACTTCTGCTAGACTGTTCTGCTCCTGATTGCCTCTACATTTATTGTAATTCAGCCATCACCTCCATAGAAACAGGCCAATGTCACAGCACTGCAGAGCAAGGCTTTCCTACTGGGCCAAGAGAGTTAGTATAGATTAGCAGAGTTACCCTAGTGTTCATGCATCAAAATTGATGGAATTCTGCTGGTTTACAGCATGTTGCTCTGATGGCCAAGAAATGTGAAGTGTGCCTATGTGTGTGCTGCATCATACAACTGAAAGATGAACCTTCTTAAGTGACCTTAGTAAACACCTGTGAAAATTTAACTGTTGACACTTGATGCCTTTTCTAGAAAACCTACAAGATAAATACACATTTAAGCAGAATAAGCCTGTAATTCAAGTTATTTTGCTGGCTGAATAATACCATTAAAATTGTTAGAGTAGGCAGGCAAACGGTGGTTCTTTCTTCACTGCTTTGCATTTCATAGAGATAGAACCATTTTATTTTTGATCTGTGCTAACAGTCTCTTCTGCAATACCTAGAGCTGATTTGTCATAACAGGTCTTTGAAACAAAATACTTTGCTATTAAGTGCAACTAGTATGGGATGTCCGGTCATCTGTTTTACTGTCACATTCTCACCCTACTGCCTAACAAAGTAATACTAGAAGTATGTTGGCATGGATTGCAGGAGCCTAGGAGGAAGGTGAAATACAAAAAGGGTTTTTCCTTAACTGTTTGCAGCCCCAGTCCCTCATAGTCACACTGAAAAAGGTCCATTTTGTCACACCTAATATATTTTTAGTTCCATTTTCATTATTTGTCTTAGCAGTTTTGTGATAAGGGTACAAGTCTCACAGGTTTACAGATTTTCCATTTTGCCTGGTTTAGTGAAGACCTTTTAGCTAGGGCTTTGTCCTGCATTTTTCCACAGATTATTTCGGGGGAAGCTGCAGGAAGAAGTGACCTTTAATTTTTTTAAATCTGTGAAATCACAGAGCCTTTCAAATCAGGAGAAACCAAAGCGTGTGCAATAAGCTTTCTCTGAACAAGCTACTGTTGCTTTTTTTGCTATTTGCACCACTTAACAGAAGATGCACACCAGGAATTTTATGAATATACAGATATACAGGCCCGAGGAGACAAAAATTATAGTGAATACCATTCCCACACTCAACAGCTGGGAAAAAATACAAAATGTGTGAGGTAATGCTAACCGTATTGTGGTAGGTAAGCAAAAATTCACTAGTTAAATGGTGTGTAGTTTTTGTTATTAGATTGCTCTTTTAAGGTGACTGTTAGGAAGGAACAGCACGGATGAATAAGCTGATTAAACACCCTTAAGAGTTCTCTACAAAAAACAAAGTTCTGTGGCCTGAACTGCTTAGTCTTTTTCCTTGGAGAAAATAAAAATATTTAATTCTGTTGTCCCCATGTCCACTTCAAGGTCAGGAGAAGAAATTAACCTTAGAGATGGAGTCTATGGCTCTGTCTTTGGAGATTTTACACGTGAATATATCACGAACAGTTTGGTTCCATTTCTGATAGCCCTTATCACAGTGACTTCCACCCTAGTGAGATGATTTGTAGAGTAAGGTATTGGTCATTATAAACGTAAGTGTCAAAATATTCTGTGGTTTAGAAGAAGGAAAAGCATCATTCTCTTTGTCTAAAGAAAGGGCAATTCTGTGTCTTCTCTTTATAGACCAAAAGGAATTTACACACACACACACACACCCCAAAACAGGAGATTTGAGAGCCTCAACATACAGTTTTCCAAAACTGCACACAATATGCGAGCTCTACTTATGTAGATACTGAGTAATTTTAGGCAACATCTACAAAATAGGCCTTAGTGGCCATCACTACAGAGCTCACAAATCATTTGAGTTTGTGAAAACTCAGTGTGTTTGGTTTTTTCTGAATTAAAACATTTTATCCTGAGGCAATGATGATGACGTGGGCAAAGTGAAGGTTGCTAAGCTCTGCTGTTCTCACACTTCCTAACTGTTCACTGATAGTGAGTTGGAGGGAAGGGAGAAGCTCAGTATGATTAATTGTGCTGTATCTGCTTGAAGGAAGAGTATGGTTGGCACCATGGGAGTTGCATGTGGAACATACTCCCGATGACAGAGTGGTGTATTTTCCTGAGAATAGTATGAACAGCTATGTTACAGTGGTTTTTAGGAACTTCTGTTCGAACAGGCCCATTCACAGGAAAAAAAAAAAAGATAGGCTGTTCAGTAAGTATGTCAACAAAAAAAGAGAAAAGAGATACCAGAAATTCTCTGAAAATTTTATTTCCAATTTACACACACTGTTTAACCTAAGGTTTATGTTACTGCTTTTTTATTGTGCCAAGTCTGTATACTTATGAGAGATTTGGCTAACACTACAAAATTTTTGTTATAAAAGTTGTTAACCAACAGGTTTTTGCTGTAAAAACTAAGAGAATTTTTTCAAAATGGTTTAAATCTCTGAAGTGAAAAATGGGGTTCACACACTTGTTCCCCTTGGCATAAAAGAAAGTTGTTTAAATGTTCCCATACAGAAGCTTATTCCATTTCTCACTACGTGTAATTTAGCTTAGTTGGTTTGAAATACCATTATAAATATATCTTTATATTACATGAACAAGCAAATCCCTTCCAAAAGAGCTCATACCACTTTAAAATTAAGGATATAAAGTAAGGAAATTCTTACCATGTTCAGATAAAAATGTGTGTTAACATCTTGTGACCACGAATTGTGTATCTGTAAGTTAAACACAAAGTCCTGCTTCTTTGAAATGTTGTTTTACCATGATCACAAATGTTTAGGACTTCTCTCCTGCACCTCACACTGAAAGCAGCACATAACCAGTAATACAAGGCCTGTGTCACCAACGGGGCATTTTGATTCAATAGTTATTCCCTGAGCAAGGTTCCCATTACAAGAATTTAATGGAGCTTATTCAACAACTGCACTGCCTGTAGCGTAACAGTTTACTCCTGCTGTGTCCTTGGAGACCCAGTCTCTCTGTGTTAGGTGCTGTTGACCAAGCTGTTTATTAATTAAGTTGCAGGTGTATTTCTTTATAAAGGAAAGTCCAAATGAAATCATTTTCATCCTGTGCTAGGTATTCAACTGGTAAGCAAAATGCTGTGAATTGTGATAGCATACATGGCTGTTAACAGGAGTCTTCTAAGGTAGGAATGTCTGGCTGCCTTCCAGTTCACAAGTGACTACACAATGTTTCAGGGCTTGGGAATTGACATATTTTCCTTCATCTCATCATCTCCTATTTCTGCTCTATGTTGTCTATACTTATTGAAGGCTTAATAATTTGGTTTTGTTGTACTGGTCCAGCAATCACTAAAAAAACACTAAGTTCTTCGTGGTCTTTGACAATTTTAATGAATTCATGTTTGATGCTTAGAATGCATGAAAAACTTTTAGTATACAGATTCTAATTGTGAGACTGGTATTTTGTTTTGATAGCAATGTTTTGGAGTGAGGGGACCTCATTCTCCAGAACCTTGCACGCTCCATGGTGATTTGCAGTTGTGCAACATGAGGAATATGCTGCCAGGGTCACGTATCTACTAACCTTGTCTAGCTAGAATTCCTGACTGTGCTGATCTACCTAAGTGTCTTAATACAGGTGCATCAGAAAAAAAAGATTTTCTTTATATATCTTTTCTCACAGTGGGAACTTTTTCTATAAAGCTCTGCTCTCAGATCCTCTTGTGCAGGTTAGGATAAATTTTCAAAACTGTAACTGTATCCATACTAGAAACTTTAGCTACCACCATAGTGTTCTTCAGAAAGTACAGCATTTAACATATGTGCAGCATACCTACCCCAACACAAGTCTGTAGTATAGATAAATAGTAGAGCAAAACTTTCCACTTCCTGTAATCATAATGTATTACTCCCACCTTTATTAGATGCAATAGAAAATGTGTAGTAGAGAACAGGAGTGAAATGGGCCTTTTGAAGTTTTAAGTACTATATTAACATCAACTGTTGGAGCAGGGTTATTCTATGTGCTCACTTGTGATTTATAGACGCAGCTGGGATGTGTAAAGTGATTGCTCTGCACTGAGACAGCCCTGGAAGAATTCAGAAATCTCCATGTGTCAGCAGCCCTTGAAAATTCATAATCAAGACTTAAAGGAGCTGGCTCACTGATATGTAGTTTCCAGTTTTCTCTAATTTCTCTTAAATGACAATACTAATTAAAAATTACTGCTCAGGGTATCATTAATGAGCAGAAAGATGGAAAAGAATAAAAAAGTGGCATCACAGAAAAATATATATTATCCAGTAAGTCTTGTTCCACATATTGATAGAGTTCTAATTTAGTGATTCTGTAAGTTAGGAGATAAAGACCTAGTGGCAGGATAGGTGAGATGCTAATAAGTATCAAGTTTAAATGAAAAATCAGTTATGCATTTTTAAAAGTAAATCTGATCAGCTGTTAGAACAACCAGTGAAGAAAAGTGACAGCTTCATCACCCACTTGAGAGAAGACACCTGGGCTATTTTTACTGTCCACTGTAATTAATGGATATCACTTGCACTGCTTTTAGTTCATTTTAAAATGCCTCATGTTGCATAGTCATCTTTCACTTATGTTAACCAGGATTTACTTCGGGCATCAGTGGAGTTCACCCATGAAATTAAAGACCAATCAGGCCAAAAGTGCAAATTTAATCCCCACTTCAGCCACATTACCTTATACACAATACATTTAATTTCATCTCACCTTTCGTCTGAATACCTTTGTTACTCATCCTGTGTGGTCTTGGTCTGAAATATACTTAAAGAATATGGTGCTTGTTTCCTGCAGCAACATGTTTTGCTGCCTGTCTGTCCTGAGTGCAGTATTTTTAATACAAATATGTATTTTGAAATCATAGCTGAGTTACTCTGATCTTCTCTGGATCTGGAAATACAAAGAAATACTCTGACTGTCCTGTCATCATATATGTCATTCCAAAATATAGATCAGTGGAGAAATAATGGATCATCCTCACTTTGGCTCTTTCTGTCTATTCTCCACTGTCCTGCCTTTAAACCATTCCCAGTAGGACTGTGTTGCCTCACCAATGTGAGTGACAGCACTCAGAACCTGTGCTAGTGACAGAAAAAAAAGCCTGGCATTGCTTGCTCTTCTCCTTACATTAAGACTTTGTCACATCCTTTGGCGTATTCAGATTTGATAACATCCCTAAAGACATTCTCTGACATTCTTCATATAACCAGTGCTACTGGCAAAGTGCTGAGAACTGTGTAAGATTCTTTCCAAATTAAGTTGCCACCACTGCAGTGGCTGGAGTAGCAGTGCCATGCTCAGTCTACATTAACCTTTGTATAGATGACACCGTAGTCTGGAGTATGTTATTTCTTCCTTCTTTCTGTGTAATTTCTTTGAGGAATTATGTGAAGGAGAGGTCTGGAATACTTTCTAAGCAGATGGTTAGGTTACTCTCTGGACCAGGAGGAAGAGGTCAGAGCCCCACAGAATCCAATCCCATAGTGTATGAAGGGCAATTCACCAGGTTGCACCCACTAAACAAAACATTAACCACTGCAGTAAATGTGCTTCAGCATGTACAACTGGAATTATGTATCTGTTTAATGTAACACTCTAACTATCACTAAAAACACTGTGGAGAAGAGCTCCTCTGTAAGTTACTCCAAGTGCTGTGACATTTTAATTTTGGTTCATTGGTGAATTGATTTGATTTGGTATTCATATGATGATCTCACTGTATCCTTTGACCTAGATTTTAGATCAAAAATCTACTTCATCTAAATATATGAAAGAAATGTAGATTATTATTATGAAAATCACAAAACCAAAAAACATGCAGTAAACCTGTGGCTTTGGTTAATACACTTACTTAGGTAGATGTTATTGTGAAAATTTTGAGTAAACTGTTAATAACTAATAGTCAGTTCCCTTATCGTGTAACCTGGCAACATCTCATTGGTTTTTTATGATCCTTTGATAAAGAAGCTGGGGGCATCTTGCAAGGATGTGAAAGCATCCAGCAGTGTAAGTGAGCAATGATTTTTTGGTTCAAAGCTCCTGTACAGAAGGTGTAATCTAATCTTACGTAAAAAACCATATGCCAAAACATTTAGTATTATCCAGCTAACTGACTGTGTAATGCTAAATCATCTTTGGTCTTTTCAGTTTAGTTTAAAGTGATACGCATACACAAAAAGACCTAAATAGATCTGAAAGCTTACTAATGGCAAATTATACACATTCTAAGCATTCTGACTTGAAGAGCAAAGGCTCTCTTTCTTTCAATAGTTTATTAACTTAGATTAATTGTATAGCGTCACAAGGTTTCTACATCTTCATGCATTTACCTTCACATTGGATTATCTTTGATTATAAGATAAAAGGGTTTCTTCTGTATCTGTACACATCGAGTCCGCTGCAGATTATACCTCTTATAGGAGAGTAATTTCATTTGTTGATTTCTCTACATGTCCTGAAAACTGTGCTTTGCATACAGATACTGTAAAGAATCTGCTTCTAGTTTGCGCTCACAGGCAGAAATAATGTACAACTCCATGGAGATCCATAGAATTATAATGGTATATATCTGTGTATACATCTTACCTTGAGCAACAACCCTTTTTGTATTGCTTAGCAGACCTCTACCAATAATCTATTTTTAAGGTAATGCTTTGGGTGGAAGGTACTGTCATTGAATAGGGAACAAGAAAATCAGTTGTCTTATAAACTATTCCAAATTTATTTGGATATATACATCACTTTATCCTCTTGTATTGATGTTTAAAGACTTAAAATATCTAACTGACTTGATGAATTTAGATTATCCAGTGCTAGACTGATTGACCTCACCAAGAAGAAATCAGGATACTGTTTATTGTTAATTTTGCACTAGTGCTTATTCTTGTGTCTCTGGTGATATAACCATATTGATTAACATAATAGTAAAGGTAGCATAGTTACATGGTTTCTGGTTAACATGATACCTTTGTTTTCCAAATTTCTGATGCGGTACCACTTGAATTCTAGCTGTCAGATCAGGGTGAGACTTAACTATTTAATGTTTGCAACTCTTTAAAAATCTAGCTTGAAACATCAAGTAGCCCCCTACTGATCTGTCTGTAAATCAGAGGCAGACACAATAATTTCTTGGGGGATTTGCCTTTCTTGGCCAACTGATTTTAATTTCTGCTTTATTTTGTAAATAAATGTTTAAGTATCTGCTCATTGAAGGAATGCTCCCTGCAGCTGTTTTTAAATTGATAGATGGCATCATCTCACCTAAGTTCAGCCACCTAAAAGACAAGCGGCGACTGTCAGGAATTGTCACATCCATAGAGATCAGCAACTACTTCCAGCATCTGTCGCTTGCAAGCAGAGACCGGGTAGTAAAGCGACATGGATGGTTTGGGACGATAAGAAACCAACACTTTATTAATTTACAAACTCGCTTATATACCTTAACATACTGGACTGACATTAAGGTTATTGGTTCACCGACCAACCACTCCCCAGAGGGATTGGCTGAACCCAACAACACTTACTTCAGATATTTTGTTTTTGGTATCATAACAATACCAAAGTTTACAAAAATCTCCCAAATGTTTTCCCTTAGCGTCCATGAGAAAGCAAGGCTTTCACACAGACACTGTCAGAAAACTGAGAAATCTCTCTGCAGCCAGGCTTTTAGCATTCACAAGCATCTTTCCTCCATCATAAAAGAAACATAAAAGTTACAAATTTGAAACACTGTGACTGTTGTAATATGAGAAACTGTGGAGGGGTTAGTTAATTCTGTCTGCAAGATCTAACTGATGCTCTTATCTGTCTCAAAAGACAATAGAGAGGAATAATGAGCTCTTTGCCACTGTTGAGAATTGCCTCTTCACGAACATTTTTTTAAGGTTGTATTATCTGTGAAATAATTATTTAATAAAACCAGTGATCTCAGTTGCCTCTCTCCAAACAACTCAATGAGAAAAATAATCATATTATAAAGTTTGTATTTTTGTTTTTCAGAACTGTGTATGCAAAGGTAAAAGTCCCTGCTTTTGTGATAGCACAAAAGGTAGTAAGGTAAGAAGAGATACATTTTCCTTTTTTAATATTAGTTTACATACTTGGAAATTGTTAATAGATGACTTCAGTTGATACAGCGAGTGAATTTAGTGTGTGATGGTATTTTGCCAACAGAGTCTACAGAGAATGATTACCTTACAAAATTCTGTTAACTCTGGGGACACTGTTTAACTAAGACTTTTCAACTGAATTTTTTTACTGCATTAGTATGTTTACAGCACTGTATGGTGTTTGAACACCAGCAGAACAACTGTCCAAAGCACTGGGTCCCTTTCTCCAACTCCTAACAAATGCCATTACCTTGGCAGCAGCTCTCCTATTACAAATTTCATAATGCCATCAAGACTGTCATGTTCAGTGCTTCCCTCTTTCCATCTCTGGGCCCTGCCCACCCCCCTTTGCCAGTTCCTGAAGGAAAGCTGCACACACTGGCATCAAACAGATAAATCTCTCATAGATCAAGCAGGGGATGAGTTCCTGGGTCCAAATCACAAACACCTTGCCAGCACTGCAGGAACAGCAAATCCATCAGCAGTAACAGATCCACAGCTCTGCCTGTTGCCAATAGCAGCTTGGCAGAGGCTCTGAGTGGCTTTTAGACAAACCTGAATTACACAAATGCCAAAAATTCTTTGAAACTCCTGCTTGCAGTTGGAAAAACAACTGATTCACAAATGAAAGGGGCATTATTGAAGAAGTCATGGTTGCAATTCAGGCGAGCCTGAACAGAAGTTGCCATACTAAACCTTATCAACAGATTCCAGACATCTATAAAGATCTGGGATTATGATTAGTCTCACTGATTGGTCCCATCTGCTTATACAAAGTTGGAGAAAATTTATCTGAAGTAAATATGTTCATTATTAAAATGCATATTATTAAAATACATATTAATAAGTGGGAAAGGAGAATACTAATATTTTCAGTTAAATTTCCCCGTTTATTTTTCATGTTACTAGCTGGTCTAGCCTGACTTTGTCCTGAACAGTGAAATTGAGACCAGTTGAAAAACTAGAAAAAAATAAGCTGCCCACTAATAGAGAAATATTAATAATAATGGACACCCACAACTTGTCTTTAGCAGTTCCATGTTAAATAACTGAACAATTTGTAGGTAAGAGTAAATCACTGTTTACACTGATGAAGTTTTTCATGCAGCTGTGGAAAATCAGGACAATGACATTAATCAACATGTTTTGATTATTATTTAGTGTTTAGAAGTCTCCAACCCGAAAATCCTCTGGTCTTATTGATCTGCTAAGAAGAAAGTGTGGCTAAAATTGCCTTTTCTGGGAGAGGGCAGAAGCTGTCAGGAGAGCGCAGTGCTGCTCTGGATTCAGACAGCACCGCGTGGTTCTTGCCATGGGCAGGCAGGTCGAGGACTTTGGTTTTCCTGTGAGCTGGTACCACACCCCCTCCAGCGGCACATCCTGGGATAGCATTCATCCTTCTGCCTTGGGACTCTGGTGCATGAAATAAACTATTTTTATAAAAAGCTATGCTGATTTATTATATAGATCTCACAGATTCTTTATAATGCAATTATAATTTTAAGGTGTGTTAAAATATTATGGGATTACATTCTGTCTTGAGAGGTATAAATATATATAATTACTAATGTTTAATTTTTATTTCATTCAGAAGTTATTTAAAATCTGGTGAGCTTGTGGGATTTTGAGGAGTGAGAATTGGTGCAGGGACAAGACAAAGTATTTTGGCTTCCCAGAGACATCTCTTGGATCCTATCTTGTGCATCAAATAAGACACTCAAACTTCTGCACAGCAAAATTTCACATGCTTTCTTTGTATAACTTTGTATAAAGCAGTAGGAAGATTGAGAGAATTGATAAACCCATTCTCTCTCTCCCATGTCATGCTGTGATGTAAAAGGTCTTGACCAGGCAGCTCGTCACTGATGTAAAACTGAGCATGGTAAATTGCCGCTGTCTGAAGAGCTGAAACACCTTTTCCATTTGTCTAAAATACAGAAATATTAACAAGGAATATGTATCAGCTGCTTTCTTAAATTTTCATGCTGTCAGCTAACTTCTATACTCTGCAAAATGTGGAGTGCTAGCTTGTATTCTGATAATTCATAATACTTGTGAGCATGTGGTGCCATGGGGCTGAGGCAGCACAGAGATGGACCACAAGAACAGGTCAGTGTGGGCAAGGGCAGTGTATCTGCCACAGCAGCAGAAAGCTAAGAGGTACTGAAAGTAATGACTGCCTTAGAAATAAGCTATCAAAAGGAGAATTCATGGATGTTTTAAGAGCTTAATTATCTTAATGTTTACAGGGTGAAAAAGGCTTTCCTGGTGTTCCGGGTCCACCTGGTCAAAGAGGCTTTCCTGGTCCAGAAGGGCCTCCAGGGCCGCAGGGACCAAAGGTAGGTATGTATGTGAGACAGAGAGATACACCCAGAGAAACTACTGTGCTTGACAGTCAAAAGTTAGCTATGACCGTGTAGACATTTCTGTTTTACAAAAACAAACCAAACCAAAACCTGTCTCAGAGCTTCCCATTTGGTGAGGGATGCTGTTTGGTCACCAGCTGCAATGGTAATTTTGACTGCATCAGAGTAGAGCTGATAGGACCATGGGCTTTTGTTGTCAATTGTCATTGGCCAGTGCTAAAGCAGCTGGACTGAACTGCCGGAGGCAATGAATGAGGGTCTAGACAGACTTTTGCAGCATAGCCTCAGTTTTTGTCTTAATATCTATTAACATCTGAAGAGAAAGTAAACAAGCTACAAGTGAGACAAATATGAAAAATAAATTTAAGAAAATTTGAAGGGAAAGATGGTTTTGAAGATAAATCTTGTTCCTAATTAGGAAATACCTGGTTGCCTGCATGGTGCAGAGAGTGGCTTCGGTGACTTGAGCTTTCTTTCTTTCCTGTATGCCTAAACTGAGGCTGAATATGAATTTTCAATAACTCCTGCATGAGTAGAAAGAAAAACTCAACAAAAAATCGTGCATTAAAAGCATTTTATATATATTTGTCTTGAGGAACAGTATTTCTGTTACCAATAAACTGGCTCTGGTGAATAAATTATTTCTGTGTAAATATGGTGTGAACTCAGCCATAGTGTGAATCAGGAAGGTACTGCCACAATCAGATTCTGTCTAGGGCCTGCACTAATGTGGCTACAGCACTTAACTATACCTTTAAAGAAATGGGTTTTATAGTTTTCATTTGTTTAAGTATTGTTGCATTATTCTGTCCTATCTTGTTTTTGCAATACTTTCTGTAAGTGATACTCATGGTAGATTTCATACATGTTGATGAGCCTTTTATTTGAACTCATTGAGGTGTTTAGTACAGCATTTCCCTTTCACAAAGTGATAATAACTTCTGCAATAATGGCAAAAAGTAAGGATAGTTTATCTAGCAAGAAGACCTCTGTTAGTGTGAATGCCATCTGTTGTAGTGTGTGCCAGTTAGCCTCTCCTATCCAACACCTCTACAGTATCTGAAATGGAATGTGGCCCAGGATTTTAGAAGCTATGCTGCTCTTCACATTTTCCATTTCCTTTCTAGAAATGGCAAAATTTTCTTGCTAGCACTTAAGCTCTAAGCATCTTGAAAGAATTCCAGCAGGTTCTGTCCAGACAGTGCAGTGTCACTGGAGCATTCTTTGCTGTCTTCTTTCAGCCTTTCTCTCCCATCCTGCTTATCCCCCTTTCAGCTTGCTCCTGGTCTTCCTTTCCATGCTCAGCAGTGCAGGTGAGAGTACATACATATCATTCATCTGATCATTACATGGACATTACCCGTATCTGGGAACCTTCCAGCTTTTTCCTCACAGGGAAGAACTTCCAGGTCTCACAGTTTGACCAAATCCATAGCAACTGCTTTCTCAACATACACCATTATTTTTTTGACCTATGATGAGATATGTACTTTTTTTCAATATGAGTGCAAGAGGGGGGTGAGACACTGAACAGGTTCCCCGTCCCTGGAAGTTCAAGGCCAAGTTGGATGAGGTTTTGAGGAACCTGTTCTGGTGGAAGGGGTCCCTGCCTGTGTCAGGGGGGTTGGAACTAGATGATTTTAAGGTCCCTTCCAACTTGAATCATTCTGTGATTCTATGATAATCCCCTGTAAACACTGAAAGGGAGGGCAAGACACCACAATTTATGCAAGTTGTGTGAAATGCTTGTTTACTTTATTGACTGTAATAGGCCAATCATTTTTTTATTTATATAGCTGGTTTTGTGTGCATGTTGGTGTTGGTATTCAAAATATTGAGTGTCCTGTTGACATTTATGAGCTTTTTGTCAATTGAAATGTGTTGAAAAATATTGCTTTCCGTTTGTGATCTAGGGTTCTCCAGGGCTTACAGGCTTAGTTGGACCCAAAGGTACACGAGTAAGTGTTTGTATTTTAAACAAAATTACATGTATTAAATGTCATGCTAATTGCCACCTTGGTTCAATAATTTGTGAAAATAAAAGCAAAGCATTATGTATGATTTCAAAGTATGGTTAAAATTTATGGCATGGTGTATGCACAAGCATTATTTATATTTAGAACTTTTGCCCTTTTTGCTACACCTTATGTTTAAGATTATTGCTGTATGTATTTAATATTTGGGTGTGCAGTGAAAAAGTCAGACTAGAATACCACAAAGAGTTGTCTGGGTTTTTTTTCTGTGGGCAAAACCAGTGTGTGTTACCTACGTGTAACCATTATGCTTGGTT
This sequence comes from Falcunculus frontatus, assembly GCA_013398115.1. Taxonomy (NCBI): domain Eukaryota; kingdom Metazoa; phylum Chordata; class Aves; order Passeriformes; genus Falcunculus; species Falcunculus frontatus. Next base: position 153,105 of record VZRV01000202.1, on the reverse strand, counting down.
CACAGTCAAAATAGTTAAGGAAGTAATGATCTTTTAATAGAATCATACTTGCATTCATTCTTATTATGAATGTAATAAAAGAAAAATTGCCTAATGAGCTTTTGTTTAATATTCATAATATTATTTCTCTGGTTTCATATCATTAGGGAGTCCCAGGAATACCCGGATTTTCAGGTCCTCCAGGCCTTCCAGTAAGTAAAAATGAAACTGATTTAACCATTTCTCTCTTACTACAGTCTTTAGTGCACAATTATCCTCAGCTCAATGTGCTCACTCTAGTCTCAACATCAATATTGTCTCTGTCAATTGGCCTAGAGATAAAAATCTTGGCATCAGCAATTCTTACTCATTGTAATGATTTAAGAACACATTGTAATCTGTCAAGTCTTGTGAAACACTGCTCCAACATAAACTCTTTCAGTGTTTCTATAGGGCAATATGAATGTGCAAAAACAAAGCTTGTGTCAATTTCGTGCTTCTTTTAGGGTGAACCAGGAGCTGTTGGTCCTCCTGGGCTCCCGGGTGTTCCAGGATGCAACGGCACAAAGGTACAAACCAAGCTGAGTGTTCTGGAGATTGCGTTTGGCTGTGCTTGGGAATGACTAAAAGGTGTTCTAAATTTCCCCCAATATACAACAACTTTGACTTGTTTTGGTTTGTGACTTTATCAGCTAGAAAAACTTGTGTCATGGGGCCAGAGGAAGGAAAAGTGCTACCTTTTTGTGCAAAATAAATACTTAAATAATACATGCTAATGGCCTTTGCTAAAAGATAATAGGGTTTGATATTTTGACAGATAATACTTTTTTCATTAAATCCAGAAGACCTAATTAATTTTGTCCAACATGTCCTTTTGTTGCAATGGGTTATAAAGGAGGTAGTTAATTAATTTTATTTTGCCAGTATCTAGCTTGCAACTGGCAATTCATAAATCCTAAAAGTAATTAAGAGAAAAGGCTTAATGTTAAGTTACAGATTCACTAGGTTTTCTTTGCTCTATGAGCATTCTGAAAGAGGGAGTCAAAATAATGCCTACTACAGAAAGTCATAGATTTCTAGTGAAACGGTGAACTAATCTGAACAGTCTAGGATAGAAGTCAAGCTGCATAAAATGGGATGATCCTCTTCTAGCAAAATACTGTGGTCATGCACTCACAGTGCGTCTAATGTGATAGCATAAAAACTTCTTCTCTAATCACATTTGCCAAAAGCAGGCCAAATAATAAGCCATCATCTGCATTAACAATCACTGTTACTACTTTCAGGGTGACCAAGGATTTCCAGGTCCTCCAGGTCGAAGAGGTGCTCCAGGCCTTCCAGTAAGTGTCTGCGAAATTCGTGATTGTGTGCATTCCCACCACATAAAACCAGACCCTGAAGGAGTGTAAAGCCCCATGTTAGCTCATTCAGACAACACTTGAAATATATAGGTATGCCCATTTTATTAGTATGAAAGCTGTGTGATAAAGAGACCAAAGTTAGAAGTAATGCTTTATTGTCTGCATGTGGGGCCTCAACTTCTTAGTTAATAACTGCATGAAATTCATTGACTGGAGTTAGCTCTCATTGGATACTCATGAAAATTTACCACTTACATCCCTAAAGGTGTCCATGATATATTTAATAGATTGCAGTTTTGTTTCATGCCTAAGTATCTTTGAGAAAATAATGGGTTAATTAAGTCAATAAGAACCAGGAATTAAACCCAGAACTTCTCACTCTGGGTGCATTGCTTTAATCCTAGGATTTGGGGTTTTTTCACTGTAAAGATGTGTTTGAAAGAGATACTTTTAAACAAATGGAAAAGGAATACTGTCTGTCAACTTCCAGCAGCTTCAAACCTGATAACTTCTAAATGTGATCTTTATTTTACCAGCTCTGCTGATTTTATTTATTTATTCATTTATTAAGATCAGGCTTCAAAGCTGTTCTGCCTTCACTTGTAGAGTTGCACCTCTGAGATTGACTATTTTTTAACAATATGCCCTTTCTTCTTAAACTGAAGTCTGGCCCAGTAAACATGAACCTGGCTATACACCTTGTTCGTGAAAATAAATCATCTGAAGAGCACCAAGCTTAGACAATATTTAGAACGTGTTATTTCAGCACTCTTTTACTCTTCTGTTTCAATATGATTGTTCTTCTTCCTAGGGTATTGCTGGTATCAAAGGAGAGAAGGTCAGTTATTTGCATCGTATTACACAAAGTATTTATTGGTTATCAACAATTTGTGTGTATGCTTGTTGCTCTTAACCTCATGGGAAACAGAAGGTTTGCCTTCCAGAAGAAGCAACCACAAAGTTTGGTGCTTCCTTTGTCCTAGTAGCATTCACTTCAGGTTGCAAAATGGTCTATGATTTCTTTTCCCTCAAACTACTGTTACTGCATGTGATGAATTTAACACTTGCAAGCACACAAAGAACTAAGCTCCTCCCCCAAACCGTTTATGAATTCATATGGAAATCTGCAGATGCTCTAGAGAGTATTTTATAGGGATAAAAAGTAACAAAAATAAAATGAAGGCAAGGACTACGCATGAGTAATGCAGGTATAGCTGAAAAGAAGACTGCTCCTAACAGAGAACTGGAAGGCCTGCACAAGGTATATTTGGTTTAATAAATTCCTTTTTAAAGTTAGAACTATCCATAGTGGACAGTTTTCATCATTACGCAATTCTGATGTTGCTTATTTCCCTACAAACTGTACTAGAAGACTTGTTGCACTACAGAGTTCTACAGCATAACTTTTTATGTTTCTTTTTATCTAATTGTCCAGGGGTGCCCTGCGGAAGGATACAGCCAAGAGTATGGTGCAAAAGGTGATCCTGGATTACCAGGAATGCCTGGTCTCCAGGTAACTCAAAATTAAGACAGTGACATAGATATGTATAAAAATATACAGTAATATATATAAGCACATTCTATATAACACGAGTATGTATTAAATTATTTTGCATTTTACATAATTTAAATGGATTATTTATTTAATATAGATACAGTATTTTTTACAATTATGTCACTGATTTCTAAACCAAAACCGGTCAGTTTGCAGGCCAGTCAGGTTGCAGGCCATCTAGTACAACTGCTAAAATTCCCATTGAAGTTAAGACTGAACAGGTTAGACCAGCTCAACTTCTAGAGTACTAACAAAGGACAGGATGGTCCATATTTCAAGAATGAACATTAACAGGGGAAGGCAGGGCTGACATTTCTTCTGACTATTGGAATAAACAGAGAGCATTAAATTAAAAAGAAAATAAAAATGTTTAATTTACCATTTCTTTGAAAATGAAGCTTTAAAGTATAGGATTTATTGCATAGAATATTTGAAGGATTGAAGGCTTATTAGAGGCATTAATAGGACCATATGGATTATGAGTCCACATTTCTCAGGGGACTTACATCCTCACTTGATTCAGTTTAATTTTAGAACAGATGTTTTCTCATGTTTCAAAGCATATGCCAAACGATGAAGCAGTGAGGAAGAATTATACTTTTGTGTTCTCCTGAGATAGGAAAAGGAAATTTGAAGCAGAGCTGCTCCTCTGTTTTTTATTCAGTTCATTGAATTTAGTGTTGTGTTTTGCTCATAATCTTGCCAGGAGATTTATTCCTGTTTCTTTTTTAATATGCAGGGTGCCCAGGGTGCTCAAGGATATCCTGGGGAACTTGGACCACAGGGCCCTCCAGGACCTTTAGTATGAATTTATGTCTCACTTGTTACTTTGACCTTTGATTTTCCCTAAACCCTTTGGAATTATGCAGATACAAGTACTTGACTCTCCCAGACTTAACTGAGGTCTAGACACATGTGTATGTAAAAACTATGTTTCTCTGCACACATCTGATTTTTTTTCAGTTGTTTTTGATTATTTTTATGAATGATAATTTCTATATTTTCAGAAGCACCCATTGTCCATGTAGGTATAAATTTTAATTTTCAAATGACTGCTCATTAATTCACTTTAAATACTAATATGTGTAACACTGAGAGATGCATATGTTTGCAGCTAGACTGTGTAAACAGTCTGTCACCCACTGACAATGACTTGCGGTTGTAAAGGTGGAAGAAAGACTAAAAAATGTGATATAAATTCTGTGGAAGTTGGGTACTTCAAAACACCTATATAAGAGCAGAAGTTGTAATTTTTTTACCTGAGGATTATATTTTTTTCCTTTTTTGTAGGGCATGCCAGGGAAACCAGGACCTCCTGGACCTAAGGTAGTCTCAGCTTGGTAATAAAAATGAAAACTTCTGTTATCTGTAACATAAATTAACTTATGTTGTGGGTGTTTGTAAAATAAAAAAATAACATTTGGGGATTTTTTTTCAGGGTCTTATGGGACTGAAAGTAATAGGAGCCAAAGGAAGAAAGGTAATTTCATAAGAAGCTTTAAACAATTTATGAGTTTTGTTTCTGCATTATGCATTTTCTGATACACTATGGTGAAATTTTGGGAAAGTAAGTACTGTGAAATGCAAATTCTCAGTATATATGTGGAAGTCTTTTGCTGAAAAATAGAAACATGGCAATGCTATCTAAGGTCAAAATGTTTTCACGTAAGACCCAGTGATACAAACTTCTAGACAGAAGATTGGACACTGAAGAGAAGCCAGTAGATAATATTTACTAACACATAGCATTAAATTATTATATATTATTTGTGTGGTGTTCCTGAATGCTTATCTAAGCAGATAAACATTGGTAAATATATAGCATTTGTAGTCTCACAACTTCTGTCCAATGTATTTGCAGTGCCAGCCCTTCTGATGCTAGAAAAACTCCCAGATTTTGAATAAAAACTGGATAACTTGTCTTTCACATTCTTACTTTGTATTCCGTGTAATTGACCTTAAGCCAGGAATTACTGCAAATGCCCACATCATCTCTCAGCACTGCAGCTGCAGAACCAATGTAGCCAATCAGAATATCCTTGCAAGAAATTGGGACATCTCACAGTTATGCTAATTGACCTGCACAGATTCAGCTGTGATTTGTTTTAATGTTGTATTCACTACCAGGAATTGCTAGGATTTTCCTGGGAAAAAAATTGTCTATGGACCTGGCTATTCATTAGCAGTAGCTCAGGTGACCATGGAAACTCTTGCTTCCTTACAAAAGAGTGACACATTCTTTGCTGTTGCTCATGCAAAAGCATTCCACTGCTTAAAATCACTGGAAATTGTGGATATTGTTTCATTGAGCTCCACAGGAAAGATCACATTGAGAACTTTGCCTGTTCTGAAGGGTCCTTAATGAAAAAGTGCACTTCACCACTAATGTTATCAGTGAAGGACACGTGAAAGCTTGTTTTGTCTGCTAGCACCATGATTCTGTGATCTTCCTGGAATACCCAGACTGCAGTTTGGAGGATGTCACCAAAGCCAGTTCATGTAATTTATTGATTGACATAATTAAATAGAGAGAAAAATTGTAATCAAGTAGATATTTTCACTTGATTTGGAGTTAAAATAGTTATGTAACAAACAAATAGGATTAAAAATTTAAATTGTTTCTAGAAACTTTAACAGAAATCAGCATATACATTTTTATATTAATCAGCTAGGGGAAAGTAAAATCTTCCATATGTCTTTTTTACTGGAATATAACTAGCAAGCAAAGGGAAATGTCAGCTGGATTAATGGCTGGGGGTAATGACAGAAGAATATTCACGATATCTGAAGTATAGCAGTGGTAATTTGAAGTAACAAAAACACACTGCTTGTGATTTGCTCTTATTTTTCTTTTTTCTTTCAAGGGTGATATTGGGTTAACTGGACCCCCTGGGCCCCCAGGAACTGTTATTGTGACGTTAACCGGACCAGACAACATGACGGTAATAAAATTGTTAAACATCACATTGAGATACGCCATCTGACTAGGTTTTGCTGTGAGAGGATGTTTTCATCTTCACTGCTCTGATAACATTTCCTTTTACTCAATTCTAACATTTTTCAGACTTGTTTAATTAGATTCTAAGCTCTCTCAGAGTGTCTGTGTAGAGCCAGCATGGCTGAGGCCTATGTGCCCACGTGCACATCTGCACGATGCCGGTGCAATGCTTCTTTCTTACCAGTACCCCACTTGCCATGAATCTCCGAGTACATGAAGTGTAAATCACTTCTGCTTCACCAAATCCACATGGATGTTCTGAATGGCTATCAAAGCCACAGCTGAGTTGACCTCTGGGCCTTCTGAGAATGTCAGACTCTGGGCTTCCAGAGTTTCACAAAAGCTTACAACATGCTCATGTACATTTTGTAGTTGGTTTTCTCATTGTTTTTACTAAAACATGAGTAAATACAGAAAGTGTTGGAAAGACAATAAATATGGAAGGAAATAGTCTGATTCAGCTTTCTTTTTAAGAATTACTCTGTGAATTAAAATTCTTGAAATGTATCCTTATATAGAAATTAAACAGGAGTAGTTGATACAATTTTAAGTATTCACATACTAACAGGACAAGTCTTCAACATGTTCTTGTTTCTATTTTTCTTATGTAATTAGCATCTAATTTATGGAGTCATTCAAAGTCTCTCCATTATGTGCTAATATAAAAGTGAATTTTGCATCAAGACTGTATTGAGGAGGGAAGAGAAAGATCGCAGAAGCAAGGTTCAGCTTTTAGGCACGCCACCTCTCCCTGTTTAAATCAAATATGGAGCACTTTCCAGCCACAGGTGTGGTGGCTTATCATGACAGAATGGCAATTTTTCAGAGACATTGGGCATTAAGGCTTAGAAACGTCTCAAAACTCCTTATATAAATAGTTGGGAGCATGACTTTAACCAGGTAATACTTAGACAGTCCATAAAATTTGGCTTTACAGTGGCCTTAGAATGTGGCTCAACGGTGCTAAACAGTAGTGTACTCTCACACCCACAGAGGCAAAGATGCCGTGGGTATCCACTGCATTTATGTTTTGGAAGTAACTCTAGCTCCAGTGACGCAGTTAAGGTTTATTTGGGTTTTTTGCTTGTTTCTTGTTGTCATTTGTGGGGATATTTACTGCAGTCCCTTTGCATGTAATCACAGGTAGGTTGTTTTGACCTAGTATTATTCTGAAATGTACAGAAACAGTTTCTTTTTCAAACATCATAGACTCAGGCAGGAGCACTGATACAAGGTTTCTGTTGCTTAATCATTTGAGTGGAACTGTCTATGCTCAAAGAATCTTGCTGGTGACCTAAGGATTTCCAATTCGTAGAACCGGACTATCATGGTAAGCATAGAAAAAACCAGATACCACAGTAAGCTCTTCTTTTCTGTGTAATAGGACTTGAAAGGAGAAAAAGGAGAAAAAGGATCAAGAGGACCCCCAGGGCCAATGGGGTTTACAGTAAGTGGCTGAAAGTAAATCCCTTAAATCCAGATGTTCAGGCAGCATCACCTAGTACATGCTGCTCTTTACAGCCCAGTATTTACACTAATTGTTTCAACCTTTAATGACAAGAATAGAACTAATAAATAGAATAAAATAGCTATTGATAGCATTCCAACTTTTTTTAAAGATAAAAGATTATAAAAGATATATTTAACTTAGAAAATGTGAGTTTCAAAATATGAGTATCCTCAGTGTGGTTTTCTTACAGGGGCCAGTTGGTGATTCTCAAAGTGAAAAGGGTGACCGAGGAGAACCAGGAACAGAGGTGTGTGCAAACAGTTCAATACACATGTGTTAGTCCTTTCTGGAAAACAGTTCTGAGCTAGTGTTGCTGTCCAGTTTTTGCCTCACTGCTACTCAGAGCAAATTTGCTTAGATTCAAAAGCTCTTTCCTACAGTAAACTAGACAAGAGCTGGAAGTCAAGTGACTTACATGAGTACTTGGAGTGAAGGTCACTTGATTGTGAGTACGCTTCCATTTTTTTACTATATGGGTTCTGCTGTTGAAACTTAGTAAAAAAGTGCTCTGCTAGACATGTACTGGCTTTATAGTGCAAGGCTACAAGTGGAAGAGAAAACACAGAGTTTACTTGAAGTGGCAGATTTAAATTAGTATGTTCAACCAGCACCTGTGTGGAGACATGAAGAAAGTTGCCTAAGAGTTATTCTGTTAACAGCATAGTATATGAAAAAATAATATGTTTATTTTAAAGAGCATACGTATTAAAATACAATTTACCTGATTATATCTTTTTTTGGAAGATAATTAATGGAAAGCTATTACTTTCATTCAAATGCCCTTCAACTTGAAGAGAAATTATTTAATGAAAAGGAATAGGGAGTGCAGTTCAAAGGTATCTGAAGCAGGGCAGTAGATGGAAGAGTGAAAACAGAAGGAGGAAGCGTGTTTTGTCATTTGTCTTGTTTCTGCAAGAATCTGATTTTTCACCAAGCTTTCTGCACTTGCCTGGCACTTTGTACTGGTGAAGTCTGGCAGAAGTAATCCTCCACAAGAGGAGGAATGTAAATGGAATATCTTACTACCTGTTTTGTAGAGTTTTATGAACTCTAGTTGTGATTAATGAATACTGTAATCTTAATGGCTTTTTACAGTTTACACAGTTTACAGTTATGTGCACAACATCGAATTGCTATGCTCTTTGAATGCAATATCCCCACTTTTAATTTTTTTAAATTTTATTTTACATTTTTCCTTTGTAGGGGAAACCTGGAAAAGAAGGTGCACCAGGTCCACCTGGCTTACCGGTAATGAAGGAAGCCTTCTAAATGTTTTCTAAGTAGTAGTCATCCATTTGTGACAATTCTGTCTTCCTGTCACTGCTTTTTCTCATTGTGGAATGTGTTTGAAAATGTTGATTTGCATATGCTGAAACATTTCCTTCACGCAGCTGGCCTTGGAACACACCATATCCTTATAGATTTATGTGCAGGAGACGGAGGCTCAGTTCATAGATGCTATTGCTTCTATGTCAATTAAGAAGACCTGTTGCTTGCTGCTGACTGTCTGATGAGTTTGAGACATACTCCAAGTTAAGCAAAATTAATTCTACTGAGTTTTTTTCTGGTTAGTCACATTGAAATTTTTGCAAAAGAGTTATACCTTGCCTTTAACATAAATTGAGAAGAGAAATGAATTGTTTTTAATCACTAGAATCAAAGATACTGTTTTACAAAGAAAAGTTATTGCCAGGGTCATGGCTGTCTTGGCCTGAAACAAGATGACTGATAGCTATTAAACTGTCATTTTGTCAACATATAGTTCTTAAAATATGCCATTTTAGAAGGAAAATTGTCTCATTTGTGTACTAATTTAAAAGCTGACGTTGTTCAAATGTGTTTCCAATGGGTTAAATATCAGTTCTTTTATTTACTTCACCTCTACTTTAACATCATCATTAGAGTCACAGTGACCTTATAAATATCTTACCAAAATTCTTCCTGCCAGAATAGCCCATTGCACATATATCTTACTGTAACATCATCTTTGTCATGCTAAAACGACCTTCACAGGCAGTCTAAACACATTCCAGTCTTACAAAGAACACTTAATGACAGACCACAAAGCTCTACTGCCTCAGCTAACAGAAAGAAAACTTTCTGTCATGACAAAGACATGTCATTGCTCTGTTCCCATTTCAGCTTTACTCAATAGCAGTGCATTCAACTGCATGAGCCCCCAAAAATTCCCTCTCCCTTGCCTGTATTCACTTGCAGAAAGCTTTAGTCTGCACTGTTTTCCCTCCTGGTGCTGCTGACACCTCTTGAGAGCGGCACCATCCCGCAGACTGACTGAGTTCTGGGGGAGGATGTTGAATATGAGAGTCTCATACCATGTTCAGTTTCTCCCCTTCAGAAATAGTTTGCAGAGGGAGAAACAAATCAGAGACTCCTACATTTGTGCCATGCAGAGCAGCTCCCCCTTGGGACTGTCGGAGTGTGCCATAATAGAGGCAGGTTTGGATGGGACACCTGCAGCTTTTCCTACAGGCATGGAACTGTACCTCAAACTGAGTCTTTCACTGCAGTTTCTTCCCCTGAGCAAGTTGTATTCACTTTGCCATCACCATGAAAGATTAAAGCTTTACATTTTAGGTCTTACTGATGTCAGTGCTAAAAGATTAATCCTCATTAAATTGTGTACTGTCATCTGCAGGGACAAAAGGGTGAACAGGGCAGGCCAGGACTGGCTGGAAGGCAAGGAGCTAAGGTATTGTCCAGTGGTTTTGTTATTGCTTTTGAGGATGAGGATAAGGTATGTTTGGGGGTTATTATATAATTTTATTTATCACTGTGTATATAATATGTTTTACTTGGCCTGAGAGATGACAAGTAAGGATATCATGGAAGAGGGGATGGATCAGCAGAAACAAACCATGTGTTTGAACTGGTGTCTGCTGATGACTTCCTGTAGTTTTTGGTGTATGCAGCTGAATAGTTGTGTAAGGAACAGAGACAGGGTGGTGAAGGACTGGTCAGGAGCAGAAGTTTTTCTTTAATGTTTTGAGCAATGTACTGAAGTAACAGTGGGTAAATGTCATTCCATATATTGTTTTTATAAACAAACCTATCTCTGTCCTCTGATGAAGGGCATGAAAGGAAACACTGGTCCACCTGGAGCTCGTGGTCGAGTAAGTGTAAATTATTTCATGTATCATTTTTCTAAACCATTAGAATAAGAATAATCCAAACTGTCTGCATGAGCCAATAATGGATGTCCTGTGATGCTCTAATCAAGCATGGCTTTTGCAAGTACTGATATTGCTGGGATTCTCACACAGATGACATCTTCCTTTATATGGAATTGGATACAGGATCTGTGCCTGGTTAGACTTCACTTGGATGAAGCAATTTTGGCAGGAGATTCAACTGTCAAAGAACAGTTACAAAAATTGGCAGGAGTTAATATTTAAACCAATTTCTGATCACTTCCAGAACAGGTAGCATTCATTTTAAAATCCTAAGAAGATTTTTTAAAGAAAGCAAGAGTTGCTCTGAGTACAATTTCCCTGTCTAGTCATGCTGTTTCCCTAGTGGCTTTCCTAAAGGCCCCATGGGCACCTAATAGAAACCTTCTGCTTAAATTATTCAAAAGAAAGAGCTTTGTAAAAAGCTGAAGTGTTTGTGATATTGGCGGAGTACTAAAAAAACACTGCTGCTAATAACAATTATTATTTCATTTCTGGTTGCTTGTGATTAGTAAGGTCTTGTGGTGTCAGAACATCAGAATTATGAATGAGATCAAAACATTGCTTTAATCAAATGTTCAGTATGAGGTACTGTGCTTCTCTCTTCATTCTTGCAACTCTTTCTTTTCTTACCATCTTTCTCTTGAGACGGAGTATTATGATTATGTGGTTGGTGAAAAAGGGGATGAAGGACCCCCTGGACCTCCAGGACCAAAAGGTCAACGTGGCATGCCTGGTGAGTGGGACATCAGAACTACAATTTTGTTGCAGGAACAGTCCACTCAAAGGGCTTATTGCAGACTACATTTTGAGCAACCTTCTTCTGCCTTTACCAGAATATTTCCTAAACTCACATCTAATTGCTGACTTGAAATGTATCCTGAGACTTTGGTTTATAGCATTATTTCCCCTTTAAAATAATTGTCGGTATGCAACAGTTGCATGAGTGGTAGATGCCTACTCAGGCAAAACCAAGTTCTTATTTTAAGCTTAAAATGCAAAAGATCAAAGTTTGTATTGTATTCAGTGGTATTGAATAGTGACTTTGCAGATTATAGGGTGGTTTAACTCAAGTTTTTAATATCTCAATTTTGTAGGACCACAGGGTCCTCCTGGAGCTGCTGGTAGACCAGGTATGTGCAGTAATCCAGTACCAATAATAAAATACATTGTTCTTCCTGTCTGTTACACTGAATCAGATTTGTGAAATGTTAATTTCAGATGACTTTAAAAATACCTCTAAGTGGTAAAAAATTGTCACCCAAGAGCTTTGATGGGTCAAGTACTTAGGTTAAAGATCATTTAAAAATGTCTGTAGATTCTCACTGTGATTAATATATTTCAAGATAAAAAAAATTTGTGGGATGAACTTGGTGTGTTTGTCGGTCACTCATCCTATTGAGTACTTACTTTGCTTTGGAATTCCATCTCTTCTTTAACTCTGTTTTTGTGGTTTTTCCCCTTTGGTTAGGTGTGTCAAGACCTGGTCTGAGAGGTCCCCCGGGATTTCCTGGGCCAAAAGGAACTAAAGGAGAGAAAGGACAAACTGGCTTGTGTATCGTAGGCCCTCCAGGACTGCCTGGTATTACTGGCAGGCCTGGTTCTATTGGATTACCAGGTCCTCCAGGAGAACCAGGTACTTCTAGTTGCAGGTGTTATGGATTTTTCCAGGTAGCTCTCTCTTTTAAATGAATTGTTGAATATCTCAAGTTGGAAAGGACCCATAAGGTTCAGAATACCGTCTCCAGCTCATCCCTGCAACTTTTTTCTCTCTTAGCAAGTAGATAATTGTCCGAATGATCTGCTAATGTAATGGTGCCATGCTCATTTCATTAACAGGTAGAGTAACATTTGGAACTGGCCTACCAGGACTTCCTGGAGAGCCAGGGTATACAGGACCTCCGGGGCCTCCAGGAGATACTGGCATGAAAGGTCAGTTTCAGATTACTGTCACTCAGAAGTAGATGGTACAATCCAGTAATCTTCATGGATCATCATCAGACATTTTTTTTAAATTTAATTTACCTCTTAAGTCATTTGCTGAGTTCAGAATTTTAAGAACATTCATTAGAGATAGCAAGATGTCATCCTCCCCATACGTCAACTGAAAGAGCAGTGCCTGTGTCAGTGCTGCACACCACTTGTACAGAACTGTGGCAGGGTGTAGACCTTCACTGGAACAAAGAGTCACTACAGATTGGTAGGGGCTTGTACTCTCCTGTTGTTATGTTCATGCTGACAGTTGGTGTCTGAAAGAAGCTGCAACTTCCACTCACAGGTGCTGCTGAATCTCTTTGCCCTTTGCTTGTCATTAGAATGACCCTGAGTGTTACAAAGCTCTTTTAGTTTGAAGTGTATGTCCCTTTCTTCTTTTGAGAGAATTTGGCTTATCAGTAGAATGACTGTATCCAAATTGTTTGCTAAAACTTGACTTGAAAAAAATCAAGATATTTAAACCAAATGTTTCTGTCCTTTCAATTAATTGTAGTCAGTTCTGATTGACTGTCTGACCACAGGTAATTTATTACTGTGTTGGAAGTGATATTCCAACAAAATTAAGGCCATGATTCTACCACTCCTGGCCAAAAAGTGTTAGATATAACAAAGTAGCACATTAGTTAAGCTTGAAAATTACTTGCTGTGGAGCAGCTAATGATTTATTTTCATTCTAGGTGATGATGCTCATGTGTGTACTGATTGTAGCTATATTCCGGGAATACCTGGTCTTCCTGGTTCTCCTGGGCCTCGTGGTCAGGATGGCATGCCTGGTAAATTATCTTGTTCCTAATAGGATAGTAGGAGTGCAAATGATTTTGCTTCTAGCATGAGAATCAGGTGTGGGCATGTCTGCAGCCTGCAGTCCTTGAACTAGCCCTGAGGTGATGGCGAGTGTGAGAGCCTGGTGCAGCTCCCTCTGCTGATATGAGCTGATAAGAGCACAAGTCCTAGAAGATCTGAACTCAGAGTGCTGATAGGCTTAGGTGCAGCCTGAAGCCAGCTCAGTCTATGATGATGTAGTCAATGTAACAACAGAAACATTGAATGCTGGGTGCAGTTATTGGGGCTTGCTAAAATCCATGTCCTTGTTTTCATTTTTCTTTTAAAAATATACTGTTTCTTTTGCAGGCAGAGAAGGAACAACAGGTCCAAAAGGTTCTCCAGGTTCTCCAGGAGCACCAGGGTTTCCAGGGGCTCAAGTAAGACTGGTTTTTCAGATTAACATTCAGATCCCACAATAATTATTTCAGAGGAACCTCGTGGCTAGTGTTACATGCACTGTTGTACTGGGTGATCTCAAGAGGTTTTTTCCTGTAGTAATGAATGTGTCTGCATGGGAGGCAAGGCAGAGAATGTGATGTATGGTTCACACAGCTTTACATGAGCCTGGTTGCTCAGTGCAGCAAGTTGGCCCAGGAAGTGAGGCAGGTAAATACCTGTGTGATTAACCTGTGCTGCATTTCATGGTGCTGAGACTGCTTGTTCTGTCTGGTATAGGTAGTCTACAGTTACCTTCTGTTCCTTTATGTAATTCAGTAATCATGGCAGTGGCTGTAAAGCATATATGGATTTTTGTGTGCTGTAATCTTTGTCAGGCTTCTTCCTTCTTTTGTTTCCAGCATACTCAGGAGTTGCTAAAGCCCCAGCTGTGCAGAGAAACTTGCTTCTCATAATGCCCTCTTCAGGGGTGCAAAGGACAGTCCTTCCTGGGAAATGTTATGAAGGGGGAAGGCTGCCCCCTGCTGCCACACATGCCATTTGGTTGTTCTAACTTCTGCCTGTAGTAGTAATTATTTATGGGAATATATAGTCAGTGCTGTCTAAGAAAAAAATCATACACAAGTATCTGTTGTGGTAGTTGCTGTACAGATTCAGAATGAGTCTGCTAACAGGCTTTGCCAGGAGCTCCCTAAGAGTTCATGAGCCCAAGATCACTACAGCCCAGTGTGCTTTCAGCTTGTACCGGTTTTGGGAGAGTATACCCACTTTGTAACCTGTGGGGGAGAGAAGGGATAGTGAAGTTAAGTATGAACAGAGCCAGCTATGGCACTTAGAGTGTCCCTGGGGAAATATTCCCATGTGGAGAAGAAATCTCTAACTAGGTCTTAAAGTCCTTCTTTTCGTGCCATGATCTTACCCATTAAATTATGCTACATTACTCCGGCTTGTAGTAGCATAAATGAAATGGTAGTCATGTCAAAAGATGTAAAGGCAGGAGAAAAAGAAAAGACAAAAAAACCCAAAAGCCTTTTCACCCCTTGAAGTGTGCCATTACAGAGAATAAAGGTGAGAATAAGGAGAACCCTTCTGAGGTATTTAATTTTAAAAAAAGAAAACTTGAAAACAGATGACATACATCTAGCACTGAAATTCTTTTGATAACTCTATTCTAGGGACCTCCAGGTTTTAGAGGAGATCAAGGACGTAAAGGATCAAAAGGTGAGCCAGGATATGTATATCCAGAAGGGCCAAAAGGTGAGCGAGGAGATCCAGGAGTCAGGGGAGACAAAGGAAGAAAAGGTTCAAGTGGATTTCTGGGAAGACCTGGCTCTAAAGGATCCAAGGGTTCTAAAGGTGAAGAGGTGGGTATACACTGTTTGCAATTAATATGGAAGTAATGGAAACCTAAGTCAATATTTTATCTTTTACAACAATCTGTTTAATCTATGCAGATATTTCAATTGAATATCCCCTACCTGACTGAGGGTACTGTCCTCAACAATAACCACCAATATGTGTGAAAGAATGAGAGGAAATACTCTGATGTAATACCAGAGAGAGATGAGGCCAGAGTAGGTACACATTGCTGAGAAGCCTCAGCAGGATAGTGAGATGTTAGTTTGGATATTTATACTGGAGCATTATGTTGGATTTCTATGATGGATAAGATCTTTAAAAAATACATTTTTCTGACTACTTATAATGCTTAGTAATTCAAATACTTCAAATAATTCAATACTGTTCAGTCTTTAAGGGTTAATCTTCAGTGAGGACTGACCATAAAACTAGAATTGTTAGGGCAGAGCTCAGCAGAAACAAAAACTAACAATTATTGTTGTGTTATGTTGGCTGAGAAACTGTTAACATGATTCAGATATAACTGCCTCTAAACCTGACTCCACAGTATTCAAGGAGAATCAGAGCTGAGGTGGGTTTGGTTTTTTGCCAAATGTGTTTTAAAACAAAAGAAAACTGTATAGTGCAAAAACATCGTGATTGGAAAAAATCAGGCAATTGTATTTATTTGTATTATTTCCCGCTGAATAGCCCTCTCTTTGTAACCATTGATATTCAAATTTATATTCACTTAATCACAAGTAAATCAGAGGAAAAATTTTCTCTTAAATTATCAGAGTTACTCTGGTACTAAAATAATACAAGATTATAGTCAGAGAAATGGGCATTTTGTTAAGAAAGCTGGTGTGGAAAGCAAATAATGCTTGGTATACGCATGTAATCATTAGGGATTGGCTGGATCAAAAGGAGATAGAGGACTACCTGGATTGCCTGGTAGACTTGGGCTTCCTGGAGAAATGGGGCTTCCTGGACTGCCAGGGTATGGACCACCAGGAGTAAGAGGTTTTAAAGGCTCTAAAGGAATACCTGGACCACCTGGATTACCTGGAGAAGCTGGTTTGTAACTTCCCTATTTTACTGTGTTTTACCTGTGTTAAAGAGTACTTGATTAAAATTGCAGAGATAGATAGATAGAAGTCAAAGACATAATTTATGAAACACGGCAAACCTCTCCTTGCCATGGAATTTCCACAGCGTTGTCCCAACTTTGGTCCCTCTGAAGACAATGGCAGAAGTCTTAGGGTCATAAGATAATTGAGGCTGGAAGGGACTCTGTGCAGTCTGAACTTCATCTCAGCACAGGGACATCTATGAGATCAGACCAAGTTACTCAAGGCATTATCCAGATGGTCCTTGGAAACCTCCATGGACAAAGACAGCACGCTGTCTCTGGGCAACATGTTCCAGTGCTTGACTGTCCTCATTGTGGAAACAAAAAGTATTCAAATATGCATCCAGTGGTCATCATTAGTGTAAACTAAGTCATCAGGGTTAAATATGAAGGGCATAATAATTTTTGAGTGCTGGAAATATAACAGTGTAGGTTATGTTACAGGCAAGCATAATCTGGAAGAACTCACCTGAATGACAGATATAGTAAAGGTTGCTTAAAAATAATGCCCGTTTAGTCTTTATGACCTGGAGTTGCAGATTTAAGCATTTCTCAGTTGCATAATTTTCCTGGACTTTTTGCTTCCTTTTCTGGATCTCCACTAGACTGCAGGAGGGCTGAGAGGGAGACTACAGGTGTCAATAAAATGCTTTTACTTAATGAAGCCAGGATGTGAAGGCTTTTCAGTCTGTTGGAGTTTGAGAAACATGGAAACTGTAGAAGACTACATTTTTAGCCAAGTAGATTGATCACTAATATTTTTGAATGCTTGAGATTACACACTGCCAAACTATATGCCCTTGTAATATTTTATTATGTATTTGCTGAAAGGTCTGAAAGGAGAGACCAGGAGGGCAGCTCCATTACCTTCATTGCCAGGACCTCAAGGACCACATGGTTTACCTGGACCCCCAGGAGTGCCTGGTGAGTACTGCACTAAATCAGCAAAACAGTTAAAGTCAGAGACTGGTTAACAGTCAGGTTAACTGTAAGGCGTCTGTACAGAACAATAGTCCTTAAAACTGTCCTGAGCAGCACAGGAAGTTTTTTGGCAACTTTATGGTAGCTTCTGTTCTTATAGTTCCTTCTGTTTCACACCTCATGCCTATAATGTGTGTTTTTAACCTCTCAAGAAGTGAAAGATTTGTGTCTGCATGTAGCTGTTTCTAGGAGTCTGGAATTTGGCCAGGTTGCATAAAAGCTTAACTCACAGACTCACATATGCTTTGGTACTGTGAATGCAATTAGCATTTTAACTGTGAAAATCTGCAGTAAAGGAGAAATAGCATCTAAATTCTAATGTTATCTACAGTTGTGTCCTTCTTAATAATGATAAACACTAACACACCTAATCTTATAAGTTGATGTTCTGTGGTAAGACAATTCACAGTTTATTTTCTTTGTACAGGTAGGGTTGGAGCAAGAGGTCAGCCAGGTGATCCAGGGCATTCAGGACCAACAGGTGACACAGGCTTTCCAGGACTTGGGTTTCCTGGAAACCCAGGTCCAAAAGGTAAAATACTCTTCTTGATCTTATTTCAAAAAAAGCAAAACAAACAAACTAAAAATCTCTCCTTTTTTTTAAGTATACCTTAAAATAATTAGCAAGTTAAAAAAATAAATCAATGAACAGACAGATAAGTGTTTTTAGCAGTCTTGTCATTTACTGCCTTAAGTCTTAGAAATTGCAAGTTTGAAATATTTTGAAGTATTTCAGAGTATCAAGTATCAAAGCTGACAGTAGGGAAATATTTTAAAAGACATTGATGCTTCCTGGAATACTGCCCAAACAGGTGCAGCTATCTCATCTGAATGCTTAATTCAGATGGATTCTCTTTACCTGGATTTGTGTTACAGAGACAGAGCTGTATAAGTGTCAGTACTTTATTTTTAATCAATTTTGGTTATGTACAGTGCAATACCTGCTCTAGTGTGCAGGTAATAGAAACCATTTTCAATACTGTAAATGTGGCCATTCCTCATGTAAAGGTATAACTCCCTTTGAACACTAGAAATACTAGGAAATTCTCATAATCCTGTAAGGACAGGAGGTAAGAAAAAAGCTCAGATACTAAAAATTGTACCAAGCTGCTTGCTAAAGAGAACAGTAGCGGACTGACATCAGAATGGCTTCACTTGAAAAAAAAAAGGTGATTTACTTCAAATAAGTTAATTACAAGTAGTGTTACAGTCAATTTTGAGTGAATATGTAAGGAACAAGATGCTGTGTGTCACATCAACTCTGAAATCAAGATGCTCCCTTCGGTTCATATAAGCTGCATTAGTGTCAGAGGTTCGTAACTGCACACATACAAATACCCTTTTGTAAAATAAAGCATCTGTACTGCCATTTAATTCCTTTTGCAGGAGATAAAGGACTTGCAGGAGGCAGAGGGCCTCCAGGTTGTGAAGGAAAGACTGGAGATCCAGGCCGACCTGGAAACCTAGGACAACCTGGACAAAAGGTTTGGTTAGAAATACAGCACAGACATTTCCATAGGTCCCATTCATTAAATTTGATACTGAGCAAATAAATTAAAAATTGTAAGGAACATAGGAATTCCTTTATTTCTTGACTGGTGATGCACAAACTATGAAATTAAATTCTTTCTGTAAAAAGGGGCTCAAGCCAAAATTTTAGATCCAAATACAAGATTTCAGAACTCCAAGTGTTTGGCATGTTTTCCTACTTCAGCTTTCAGACCAGAAGGAGGATATTGCATTGCTTACAGCAAAAAAATTAAGGCCACAGCTGCTGTAAAGATGCCTATTCAGAAATCCAATTAAGCATATATTTGATGGAGGTCATTGACAAGTAAGTATGTATTTCATTTAAACAAGTGCTCTGTTGAATTGAAGCATGAAGAAAGTAGATTGGAGGTAATACTGCAGCCACTCTTGCTGATTAGCAAGATCTTGACTACTGCGTAATTAGGATTCAATTTTGAACAAAATATTAACAGCTAAATGATTTGAAAATGTGGCATTTCTTTTTTTGTGTGTGTGCACCCATATGTCATTCTTTTGTGTGTTTTTTGACACAATGAAGGAAGGGGGTTGAGGTTGGGTTGTCTGGGGTTTTTTTAAACTATTTAATCTGTATTTGATGCCACAGAACATCTGGATGTGAAGTGGCCTCTGTGGTCCAAGTATATCATTAGTGACTGGTATAAGTTCAGGTCTACTAACCTGCTTTATGAAAATATTGACTTGCTGGTACTCAAAACAACCAGCAGTTCAGTCAGCTAAAAAAACCCGACTAATTCTAACTTTCCAGTCAGGGAATACACTTGGGACATTTGTGATAAAACCAGTCTTCATGGCAAACAATGTACAGATGAATGAATTAAAAAAAACCCAACAACTGACTAAGTATTCTGAGACATATCTGGGTGCTGATTTTGATCATTTAAATAAATATTTTATAGAAAATATGACTATGATATAAAAAATAAAGGAAAAGTTCTATTTGCACAAACTTCACCTCCACTTTCAGACAGAAGTCCAAAGCTTTTCACAGCTACAGGAAGCATCCCAATGCAGTAAAGACCAAATGGAGGGAAGTCTTGCATTGCCCGGTAGCAACTTCTTAGGGTTAAGAGACAAAGTTTAAAAGCTGTCTAGATGAATTCCTCAGCTGGTCAATAAGGAACATCCAGTGATCTGCTAAACTGAATCCATTAGAAATTGTAGTGTGAAAGATCGGAAGGGAATAAAGAGAATTACCCTAATAAGGTCATTATTCCCCCAGTAGAGAAAATATTTTGGCAGATTTGCAAAGCTTATAAGATTTTTTACATTTCTCTCTGTGTTGCAGGGTGACCCAGGCATGGTTATTCCTGGAGAGCCAGGAAGACTAGGTTCACCAGGAGGTCATGGCAGTCCTGGCTCAAAAGGTGAAGGTGGACTTCCAGGACTCCCAGGCCTACCAGGGCATCCTGGACATGATGGTGATGATGGCCTAAGAGGTAATGTTGTCAGAGAAGCTCAGGGAGCATAGCAAGTTATTTTAAGAAAAGCCGAGTCAGACAATGGTCACTCAGCCTGAAACTTAATTTGGTTGTGAATCCAGTCTTGTTTCTTTTAGGAGATCGTGGCTCACCTGGACTTCCTGGAGACCCAGGTTTTCCAGGGAAACCTGCTGAATGTCTTATTGGCCTGCCAGGTTTGCCAGGTGGCCAGGGAGCAACAGGCTCACCAGGTAGGACTTTCTGGCCCAAAAGTGCCATTTGGCTGGGTGAGTCTCGGTTTTGTTTCTGCCTTCCAGTGGCCTGAGGGAGCTGAAATTGTTTCTGGATATTCGTTATAGAATAGTATGCAAGCAAATGTGAGCCCATTTAAAAGATGCTCTTTCTGTAGATGGGAGGAAGCACGTGCAGTGATGAAGATGGATTAAGATTCAGATTCCATTGGACAGTATAAAGAGTAATCACAAACTGACCCAAATTCCAAAGGAAAAAGGATATTTCAGTCATACCTCCCCTGTAGGACTAAACTTAGATTCTGTGGTGCAATGGGATTGATAAAGAGATAAAAGAAAGGAAGAGCTCATCTAGGTAGGAAAACAATTTAGAGTCCCAAAAGTACCTGCCTGTACTGCATATTATTTTCTTTAAAAAAAAACCCCATACTCAGGTATGCAGCACATTCCTTTTCCTATATATGCTCTCAAAAGGATTTTTTTTTAAAGAATGAATGCAAAATTGGTGGGGGTTTCATGTTTGGGTTTTTCTTCTTTTTCTGAGAAAGAAAATGCTACTCTCACTTTACTTTTTCCTCTTTTCAAAAAACCCAACCCACAGCCCTTGTAAGATTTTCTGAATGCGTCTGTTGCCTTACAGATCTCATGTTTAGCTTCGAACAGGCAGAGTTCAAGAAGTTCATTATATCATGCTTATGATATAAAGACAGAGATGAAGGTTTGTTTATCAGACAGACTACACTGTCTTGAACTTTTCTTAGGAGGAAGAGGTTTACAAGGTTCAAAAGGAAACCTAGGTCCTCCTGGTTTGAGTATCCCGGGAATCTACGGAAAGCCTGGGGAACCTGGATTAATAGGTCTTCAGGGAAATACGGGATTACCTGGTCCCAAGGGACAGTCTGGAAGGCCAGGAATCTCTGGTTTGCCAGGTAAGGATTGCCCAAGTATTTGTTTTGATGCAGCAATTGAGTCTTTGCAGAAAGGTGTCTTGCAAAAAGGTGTGCAAAAAGATCATACTTTTCCAGACTGAAGACGCTGAAATATTTTTCCAACAACAGCTTTCATTTATCTTTGAGATTTTTATGGAAAACTAATAAATCATTCTTCCTTAAATGATGAGCGTATGTTGAAGCTCTCTTGACTCAGTGTGGAATTTTCTGTATTGCTGAGAGCAGCATTTTATGTAGTTTTTTTGTATAGTAATATCCTTGAGTAGGACATGAAATATTTAATATTCAAAGCAACTCCCCCAGCACAATGGAAGTGCAAAGTGTTTAGTTCTTACTCAGAACCCCTTTTCAAACAAATAGTTTGTAATGCCATCTTCTTCTTCTTTAAAGTTCAGATCTTGAGTCTGACAGAGTTGAGTCAGATCAAGCTCTGTCACTAACCAGAGCTAACTTCAGGTAAGAGAAGTGGTCCCTGTAGGGGTCATTTGTTTGGTTTTTTCCTTTCAGAAATAGGTTCAAATTTGTTTAGAAGAGTAAAATAAATCAGTCATGTAATGCTTCTTATTTCTAACAAAGATTTTTCCTTAATACCAAATCATTACACTGCGGGAAGGAGATGGCACATACCTTTTTATATTGAGAATCTGTAAAGTTTTTGATGAACATGTAGCACTTGACTCAGTTATGCAAACACAGACTTCTGATGGCATTTGAGGGGGGAGTTGTTTTTTCCCAGCTGGTCTTTCACTCCTGAGCCAGAAGGAATGTCATTCCCATATATCTCGTGACCGATCTCTCATCCCTGTGTAGACATCTCAGATACATTATGCTTACTGTTAGTTATTTCATTCATTGGTAGGAGCTGTTGCAGCTACTAATTTAGGTAATTTGGGGATTTTAAGTTGCGATCTTATGGTTAAAGATGGGAAAACTGGCTTGGACTGTTACAGAAATGGAGAAAAAATAAAATAAGCAATTAAACACTGAAATGACAGGCATATGTGTAGTTTTTTGAAGTAATGTTCTGTTTGACTGATCAAATACTAACAAATATTTCTTCAATTCCACAGGTGCAAGGGGAGATCCAGGTGTAATGGGACTGTTAGGAATTCCTGGACCCCCAGGCATGGTTGGAAGACCAGGCAACCCAGGAATGAGAGGCAAGTGACCACTGTATCTGCCTTCATTATTACTTAGAATACAGGAATTTCAATGCTCAATTTAGTCTTGTGATCCATTTTTGTGTGTATAATCACTCCTGAGTACCGGAGTTGTACTAGAATTTCTCTGAGTCTTGGTAAATCTCTCTTCTGTATATGTGCAGTCTGCAGACTGAATGACATCATCATAATTTTTAGCAGTTTTGACTCACCACCTTTTCTTTTTCTTTTTTCTTTACGTGGCTGGTGATTTGCTAAATAAAGAGCAGAGAGCCTTTTTGCTTGTTTTTTTTCCATCCTGTGTGGATAACATTATTATATTTATTCAACAGACACAAGGTTATATGTTTATTCACTATAAGAAATCATCTCCATCTCTTGCCATACTCTGTACTAGTAGGTATTTTATTGATGATTGGAGCAGTTAAGCTAGTTTAGGTTCTTAATTTGGAATATATATTTACATATGTAAATTACAGTTGCTCTTGAAGATTGGCATTATCTGGTTTCCTTTATTATATCATCTAGTCAGGTATCTTCAGAAAATTTCACTCTATTTTCTTGCAGGTTCTCCTGGTTTCCCAGGAATAAAAGGAAGAAAAGGGTTTCTTGGAGAAAAAGGTGAACCAGGTGATAAAGGTTTTCCTGGACCATCTGAGACCTTGGTTGGTATTGGGGACAAAGGAGAACGAGGTTTAAAAGGTACACATTCATTGTTCTGTCATTAAAAACTAGTCAGCATTGTCATTTATTTTGCAGTTCCAGTGGACTATAAAATATGTAATAAACTGACTCTACTACTGGGAGTACTCATGTGGTTTTAAAATAATTATTGCTAAACACTAGAACTGTTTTCTTATTTATGGGATAGTTGAATATTACACTGAATATTCAGTTCAGTTTTAACAAGTCCCTATTCCTTCAAAAAGCTCTTAATTTAATGCTAAACCAGTAATAATATGTCAGTAGTACCAGGAGGCTTATATACTTATAAGTTGTGTTTTGCTTGTGTGTGTTCACAGAATGAAAAGCCTATGCTCTACTTCTGTTTCATTAGCTTAAAGAGTTATAAAATTTCAAACTTTGTACAAAACTAATATTCTAAGATGTTGGTTTTTAATATTTTTAAACGAAACTTCGTTTTAGGAGTTCAAGGCCGAATGGGTCTAAGGGGAGAGAAAGGAGATGCTGGTGTGCAAGGTCCCCCAGGTGCTGATGGGTCTGAAGGAATGCCTGGTCTACCAGGTATGGAATGTGTATATTGAAAATTACTGTGCCATGTGGGCCGGGAGATACTCCTGCCCCAATGCACACCAACTTGGCTCCAGAAGCAGCACTGCATTTTCTCTATTAACTCTCAAGCTTTCCTGGGAATTCTGAAACTGAGCAATTTTAAAAGCTGTTATTTGAAAGTCATAGCAGCTGTCACCAAATGATTCTTTGCTTTCTTTCAAATACAGACCATTTGAATGGGATATATGGTCTATATTCTTTCAAATATAGACCATTTGATCTTTGGGATGACAAAGAGAAAATAATATTAAATCCTGAATAACAACAAAGTCTAAAAGCTGATGAAACCAATGAATAAAAATTAATATTTATAAAAAGTAAAGAGAAGTTTGAATTCTCAAGATTATTTAAAAATTAATTCTAAAGTATGAATATTACAATTGTGCACAAACATATTTTAGGATTTTTTTTTATTTCAGATGAATTGTATTTCTCTTTTCAAAGCCTACATGTTTGACTTATATTTCAAAAAATTAGCAGATTTCCAGTGAAAAGCAGTTTTAAAAATGTCAGGCATTGCTGGTACCCTGGAATTTAGAATGTTCAGAGAACATTCTAGATGCATGTGGATCTTTCAGTTATTAAACTGAGTGCTAATATACCTAAATTAATCTAAAGATAAATCAGTGGGGGGAAAAGTGCCTAGGTCACACTCAAAAGCTTTTTATTATCATTTCAGTGGCTGCCCCTAAGTGCTGTGGTCGCAATGTGTGTGCCTTAATTTTAATGTTGATACATAAGGTGTTTGTTATTTCTGGACTTTCTGAAAACAACAATGATATTTTTATCATTGTGTCTGGGGCAAAAGGCTCCATGTTGATTATCTATAAAATAGTCATATTCCAAAAGAAGGTGCGTGGTACAGGATTTTGTATTCATGGCAGCTCTAACATCCAGCTAGTGTCTAAAGCAAACATGTGAAGATGACATTTATTTCTTCATCTTGCAGGAGCCAAAGGATTTATGGGTCTTCCAGGGATTCCTGGAGGACAAGGATTCCCGGGTGCACCAGGAGACAAAGGGGACATGGGAATTCCAGGTCATTTTCTCTCAAGCCATATTACAAATTCATAGAGCTCTATAGAAGCATTTGCACAGGTCTGAGCTGTTACTGTAAGCACACCACACAATACTTAGACTGGGATTTATTCTTTAATATGAATAGACTTATCTTCACCCCAGCATTTGCTTGACTTGCAGAATGCAATTCTCCCTCTCTATCTAAATTCTTTAATTTATATATTGTTACATGTAAGAACCTCTTTTTAGAAATAAAATCACTGTTTAAATTACTTTAATGAAG
Organism: Falcunculus frontatus; assembly: GCA_013398115.1. Lineage (NCBI taxonomy): Eukaryota > Metazoa > Chordata > Aves > Passeriformes > Falcunculus > Falcunculus frontatus. Next base: position 127,921 of record VZRV01000202.1, on the reverse strand, counting down.
AATTAATATCTGTGTATATAAGCAACAGTTCACAAAATGTGAGGTGTGATATGCAATTATGATCCTTTTCAGAATGTTATCAGTATTGGTATTTTTCCAGGTCCGAAAGGCCAGAAAGGATCTCCAGGCTTTCCAGGACCATCAGGTGACCCTGGTCCTCCAGGCTATGGTGGCTTTCCGGGTGACAAAGGAGATCCTGGGTACCCATCTGCTGGGCCTCCAGGAGAACCTGGTCCAAAGGTATAAAGGCAGTGGAAAAATTTTCCTATTAGGCAGAGCCTTTGAATATAGAAACAGAACAACAACATGTAAGCAAGAGCTGCAGAGTTTGCAGAAATAGCTGATTTGTTAGTGGTAAGAAATACGAAAATTCTATTGTGTCATGACTCAGGAGAAATTTTTTATTTCATTATATTTCACTTCTCTTGTGCAAGAATTTCTTATCTGTAAGGATGGAACATCTTGAAGTAACTTGCTTTCTGTAAAAGTTCATTAAGAACACGGATGTTAAAAAGTACAGCAAAACATTATCTCAGCAAATGCAAAAGTTTTGTAATCTAAGCTTTTACTGTTTGGTTTTGATAGTCTGGTAATATTCTTGCAGAAGATTTTTTTTTTTTTCTTAGCAATATATGTTACATTCAGTATATGTTATGTTTGGTCATATATATATATTGTGAAGAACAAACCAGTATTTTTAAGTTAGATCAATTGGATAGTTTAATTCCACAGGTTCTGGTTGTTGAATAACTGGAAGTCTTTTTACCTATGAGATTATCCGAAATGCACAGCTGAGGCTGTAAATTCCTCTATAATTCCTGTAATCTGTCTAAAATATTTGTTTATTTTCTGTATTAGCTGGGTAGTCCCAATGAGATTACTGTCAAAAAAGTCACTAGGAAATCAAGGAAAAAAATACACATTTCAGTATTTTGTATAGCTGCATATTACCTAAGGAATGGATGTTTGGATCAAAAGAATAAAATTGAAGGGAAAGCTGTGCCAGGGAAAATATCTATAAACAACTTGTTTTGTAAAGGCTAAAAATAGATCTTAGCTATGTCTAAAGGATCAGTGATATTATGAGAAGATCTCGTATGAGTCTGCTTTGTTTTTTGTCTGAAAATCCTAATGAAACATGATTACATGTACTTAACCTTTAAAATTGCGTGTGATTTTTCTATTCTTCTGTGTGATTCTTTACCTATTTGTGTGCAACTGCTATTTCTCAGGGAGATCCAGGTCCCCCAGGAGTTTTTGGCAGCAAAGGAGAAAAAGGCTCCCAGGGTCATCCAGGACTTACAGGAGTCCCAGGACCACATGGCATCAGAGGGGAAACTGGAGGTGCAGGAATCCCAGGTATGGGGTACTTTTGGAGGGATAGTGAGCTGGTGACATGCTTCTAGAAGATAATTCCTCCAGCTGTACAGGGTGCCTGCAGGGGGGGCACATCAATTTATATTGACTGCTGTAAACCTCAACAGCTCCTTTGTGGTCAGGCAGCCAGGCCAGCTTGTGTCATCCGTCACTTCGCAGCTGGCCAAAGCAGAAACAACAGCAAAGCTCTTAAACTGAGTCTGGATCTCGGGATGATGCCTTTTCCCCTCTGCCACACTCTTTCTTCTTACAGGAGAGTGTGGACGCCCTGGAGATATTGGTATTAAAGGATGTCAGGGCCGCCCAGGACAGCAGGGAGTCCCAGGCCCTCCTGGTATGGTATATAGCATCTCTCCTAAATCACTAGCCTGGGTTTGGGATTTCATTTCAGTTTGGGGCTTTGTCTACCTCCATTTAACAGTCACTTTTTAATGTTATCAGTTCAGCTGAGGCAAAAAGTTTTAATTTTGTTTCACTACTGGAAAGCTTTTTGCCCTTTTTTATTTATTAGTACATATCCAAGGGTCTCAAGATGTGATATCCACGCAATTATAAGAACGGCTTAGGTCCTTTAGATTCTACCTCCTAAAACAGAATAATAAACTAAGACATATGTAGATGAAGAGAAGAAAATTAACTGGAGTAGAAGAGGAGATAGAGTTGTAGTTGTCTGCTAAAGCAACAGAACTAAAACAGAATTAAAAATGTACCTCAGGGGCAGTGTGTAAATATGCAGCAACAGAGGGGCATGCACTGCAGGCTTTATTTTATCTGTGAAAATAGTGGGGGTGTTAAATCCACTGAAGTCCAGTGAGCTCAATACAAGCTATATGCTGCTCTATACCAACACAGCTACACCTATCTTTGAAGTATCTTAGTTAATTAAATTTTAATAAAGGAGAATCAAATCTTCTCACTGCAAAATTAGGGAAGTAAAAATTATATTGTGGTCCACTGTAATTCACAGGTGCTGTTGGAGTCCCTGGAAAACATGGACTTGTTGGTGAAAGGGGTACTCAAGGTCAGGATGGTATGCCTGGTCCCCCAGGCGTAAAGGGAGAACCAGGTAACACAAGTGAAATATTTTTGTTCTACTTTACAGTTGTTTTTTCCTGTAATTATAGTGACAAGAAATGTTTGGAAAGGATTACTAAGGAGCTTCTGTGGAGCCAAAGCTAAATTTATAAGTAGGAGGTTATACATGATTTTCTATGTAATATTTGTACATGCTGTCAACAACCTGAGTGCATTATAAATGCTTTAGTCTACATGTGATTTGTCGTAATGTCACCTAAAAATGTCCATGTCTGCAAGAGTCCAAGTACTGCTGTTAACAGTTCTTATGGGTTTAATCTCAAAGAGATAAAAAGAAACAAAATCCTTTCCAAGGAGTCTTCTGTTGTACATGAATATAAAATAAAAGGAATCACAGTGTTTCCCTGCATGAATAGTGAAAGTTTCCATGTCCTAGACCTTGGGTTGCAAAACTTTCATTTAAATGTCACTCCCGATGTTATCAGTGTTCAGATAGATTTAGTCCAACATTAAATTATGACAGAATTTTACACTGAAAATATTTCTTTGCATGTTAGTATCAAGAAGATACTGAGAAGGCATCCAGAGTATTTAGAAAGTTTTTTCATATTAACTTTGAAATAATCACTGTTAATATATTTTCTTTTGTAGGTATTTACATTTATTTTTCTACTTTTCTTAATAACTAAATTAAATGCAGAATTTTTTTTCTGTTTTTTTTCTCTGAAAAAAGCTTATTTTTGTAGAATGTACCTCAAATATGATTGACCAATAAGAGTTCCTCCTATAAATGAAAACTTAAAAATTTAATTTGTGTTTTTGTATAGGAGAAATGGAAATAATAAAGTTTATTTTACATACAGCTAGACTCTACCTTTTGATTCAGTGATTTCTGAAGAAATGTATGAAATATTAGAAAACTGTGGTGTTTTCTAAAAGCTATTCAGGACTTCGAGAGTAATGTGACCTAATATTTTATAGGACCACCAGGGAGAGGGATCCCTGGCCTTCGAGGCATTCCTGGACGTAGAGGTGAGCTGTCTTTTCAAAAAGCTTTTAAATTTTTAAATCCCAGAATCATCGTCAAGTCCCCTCCTGCTTTCAAGTGCTTGAAATGGCACTAAGAGTGTCAGAGGAAATCAGGAGTGATTCTGTGCTTTTGATCAATGTTTTGGTCCTATATATTAAATGTCAAGAGTTGTTGCTTGTAAAGTTTAGACTATTGTAAAAGGGAAATAAAGAAGCTGACTTCTGTGGTCTTGTGAAGGTGACATACGCATTCTAGAGCTTTTGAAATTTTATTGTGATATATAATTTGATTAACAGAGTACGCTCTTAAGAAAACAAGATCTTGCTGAATACTAAGCATACTTTAAAAAAGCTGCAGTGGTTGCATTTTAATTTTGTTCATCTTCCCTTTTATATTGATAAACAGAAGGGACTCTTTCCACTTTTTAGGTTTTACATTGTATTTCTAGTGTTGGTAGAAATCCATTGATTTGCTTTACTTCTAAAAAAGTAAAATTAAAGCACTCTAAGATCAACTTCAGAACAATATCCTTTTGGAATAGTCTCTTATTTTGTTGCATTCATATTGATGCTTCCAGCTGGGATTTAGTTTAAAAAGATTTGTTAGTTCTGATGAACAAAGAAGCATTTCTTTTACTTATGCATCAATAAAGATTCTCTTCTCTAGTCTGTTTATCCTCCTCTCAAGTTGATTCCTTGAGATGAACAATCTCTGAAGTGGAGTGGGTTTTTTTTCATTTGTGTGGGTTTTTTAAATTTTAAAAAGTGTTGTGTACCTTGGAGCGAGTCCTGTCTTCTCACAACTGTTTTGCTTTACGGTAGCAAGGTGTCTTTGGGGACTTCTCTGTACTAAAAACAAGGGCTGAATTCCACCTTTGCAGTATAGGAAATGCATATTTTGGGTTGTCACATCACCTTACTGTCTTGATGGCCTTCCCCACATGTAATATTCACACTTTGCAGGAATCAAAGGGGACATGGGACTGCCTGGTTTTCCTGGGCCTCCAGGTGTGAAAGGTCATCAGGGAGATCAAGGACCCATTGGACCTCCTGGCTTAGTGGGGTTACCTGGATTTCAAGGTGCCACAGGCATGGCAATCACTGGCCAAAAAGGGAACAGAGGTATTCCTGGGGCACATGGAAGACCAGGTGTGTTGTTAGAACTCCTTATTTATCTGAAATGATATACTGGTAATTGAAAGCAGAAGTCAGCCTATCCAGAATTCAAGGCTGAAAGGGGTATTCCCCAAGAGAGTTTCATATTTAAACAGGCCCTTTAGCGGTTAATGCAGTTATTACCATAGCAAACAACATGATCTATGCAGTGGCATTTAAATAAAAATAACTCTTAAGTTTTCCAGTCCACTCAACTGCATTATCTTGCTTTCTTCCCATGTGGTCTGTGGGGCAGCTGAGTTCCAGCTTTAACTAAGGGAGACAGCATGAGTGGCACTTAGGGACATGGTTTAGTGGAGAACTTGGCAGTGTTAGGTTTACAGTTGGACTTGATGGTCTTAAAGGTCTTTTCCAACGTAAATGATTCTGTGATTCCAGGCTTAGCTATAGCTGGAGGATATTCAAAAACCTGTAGTGTTAAAGAGTACAGTAAGTTCTGATCTCAGATTAAATTAGCAGGCTAGGAAAAATTCATTGATTTTTTTTAAAAAGTGTGTATGTTTCCTTGGGAATCACTGAGGTGGTAAACAGGAGTATCATTATGGAGCCACTGAATGTTGCACTGAATTGTGTGTAATCTATGTGAAAAGTAGTCTTTACTAACTCTGATATTTCTGTATAGGTGCTCCTGGTTTTCCAGGCCTTCCTGGTCTTTCCACTCTCAGCGTGAAAGGAAGCAAAGGTGTCAGAGGGGCAGATGGCATACCAGGGCCGAGGGGCCCAGCCGGCGACATTGGCCCTCCTGGTCCCAAAGTCAGTGAAAGGAATATTGCTTCTTACTGCTTTGATAATCTGCTCTTACCACAAAAGTAATAGACATTAAAAACCCTTCCAAAATATCAAAACAAACCCAAACAAGCATCCCCTCCCCCTCATTTTCACAAAAACACCTTGTAATAGAGGAAATATCAAAATGGATATGAGAAGCAGGTTTTATGGACTTAAGTGGAGCAATAAGAATTGGTTTTTTAATTCCTGGTATGTCATTTCCTTGGGTGTTCTGTATTACAGGATAATACAAACAATAATAGGACTATTTCTAACATGCTTAAAAGTGGAGCAGATAATTCTAGCTGCAGCATATTCTGTGAACATAATGCTTTGAATATTTTGAACAAAAATAAAATGTATTTCATAGTGTGGAGATGCTTCTCCTGTTTATCACTGATGTTCTTTGATTTGCAGGGAATAGAAGGTCGATCAGGCTATCCTGGTGCTAGAGGGGACCCTGGATTTCTTGGATTTCCAGGTGTAAAAGGTATTAATATATTTATTATATACACTCCTGTGTGCCAAATACAACCATTTACATGTTGAGTTATAATAGTTATTTGTGTGTGAGGGTTCTAGAGACACGAGCTTTTGCCATGAAAATCAGGTCTAAATGAAAGCATTCACCAAGAGAGTTTTCACTGAGGTACATGCTTTGGGTGTGTCCAAACTGACATTTAAGTGAGGAAGGGCTGACACATCAACAACCTCCATTTCAGGCAAATTCAAAACAAGTTTGTCCTTAGTTAGTGATGAGGTGTAAGGACTTTGGCACTGAGTCTGCTAACAGGAAATATCCCACCACTGCTAGACAACCTGACTTTTCAACAACCTCTTAGCTACAGAACTCAAGAGCATTTAATCATAATTACAGCACTGGGTCCTCTGTTTGCTGTAAGAATAGTCCCAATTATAATCTAATTTACAGTTTATCAGAAGATGAACTGTTAAATGTATTGGCTTCATTAATTTCATATTTCTGAGGGTTAGTTGAATCAGTAGCTGGCTAAAAATTCTTTTAATTTAGAAAATTTTCTAGTGATTGAAATATGATTTAAATAAAATAGGCCTGCATTACTTCAGTATTCTCATTTTTCAATTGCACGATTTACAGTCACACAGAATTGTCATTACCTGTTTAACCTACCTGTTTGTGATCCATGCTAACTATTGTGCATTTTAAATTTGTTCTGATTGGCAAAGTCACCACACAGACAGTAATCTTACTTTCTTAAACAACAAACTCTCATTTCACATAGGTCAAATCTCCTGAGGTGGTATTAAAAATACTTTTAAATTAATTTTTTTGTTTAATTTTCAAACAGAACTGTAGAGCATAGTCTGAATATAACCTCATATTTTGCACATTGAAAAGAATTGCTTATCAAATGTCTCATCCAAAACTCTACAACTCTCTTAAAGCCTTCAGAATAACTGACAGTAGGGTTAAAGAGAGCTGAACTTCACTTGAAGGCAGCACTTAAAGGCCGCAAATCCACTGACAAAAACATGTAAGATAGAAAGGACATAGTCTAAAGTTGGGAAGTTAAACTAGTTTTATGGACCAACCTTTATTTAGACAGGCATGATAGTATCGCCTTATAAATTGAGTGCACTTGATCTATAAATTCTACAGTTGCAGAGGTGAAGATACCCATTTTCACATTTCAAATGATTCTGTAGGCTGTGTTACCCTTTGGGAACTTTGCATGGATTGTGCAGGACTCTTCAATAAGCCTCTGAAACTTTGACAGTCGTTTGGACATTTTAAACCAGACGGAGGTATCTTCAATCTTCTCTTTTAGGAGAAAAGGGTAATCAAGGACCCCCAGGACCACAAGGTGCAGAAGGGCCAAGGGGACCAAAGGGCCAGCATGGTAACCAACCCTTCTCCTTCCAATACGAGCTGACTTAGGTTGATTTGTTTGTTTTGTTTCATAGTTTGCTTGCTTTCTTTTAATGTAAAGCAATAGATCTTCATTATATTTTTGCTGCTAGGCCCACCTGGAGTCTCTGGGAAAATATTCTCCATCCCAGGAAGCAAGGGTCCTCCAGGACTGCCAGGAATCCCAGGAACACCAGGTGATCAAGGAATTCAGGGGATTCCTGGACTACAAGGTGATTTCTATTTTTACCTCTATGCATGTCTGTGTGTGCTGCTCAGTAGAACATTTTGTTTCGGTGGGAAAACTTCTGCGTAGAAAATTGACATATCTTTAAAAAAACCTCAACATACTTAAAAATAGCTCTTTGTACCTTGTTAACACCCTAATATTTATAACCTGTCCCATTCCATCTGCCCTCCACTCTTGCAGTGATTCAGTGAGCACATCCCTCAACATAAGCCTAAGGAATATAGTGGATGAAAGCACTCCCCATTTTCATAAAACCAGAACCATGCTCAGGATGTTTGTCATTTGTGGGGGGGAGGGAATTACCACCTGTAATAGAAGTACTCTAGATGTGCTCCAGTGTGATTCTGTCTGTCCTAGTCTGGGGGTGGGAAGGAAAGGAGAGGCTGGCTTCTTCTCCATTGGCACCAGAAGTGAAGCCTGCCACAGCTGTGAGGAATGGGGAAGCAAGGAGCAGGTAGGATGAGGTGGATATGCAGTGGCTATCTGGCCACCCTTCCAAGTGCCACAGCTTTGCACTTTGGAAGGGAGCTCTTCAGGGGGGCAGGCTTGGGAGAGGGCATTTTTCTGCAGTACATTCAATATTTCCTTGTAATCTTCCTGATAGGAAAAATGATGATACTGTAGATAGTCTGAAAACGTAGTAACTTCATGCTTTTATTCTAACACAGCTAGATTTATGTGGGGATTTTAACTTTACTCTTTAACAGTTATTAAAATCTAGAATAAGTACTGCTATATGTCTCTGGATTTTTTGTTGTTTGCAATTTAGGACCTAAAGGAGTAAAAGGTCTACCAGGACGTTTTGGTCATCCAGGTCATCCAGGACTGCCTGGTCCAAAAGGAGACAGGGGATTTCCAGGGCAAAGAGGTACAGGAAAGCAGACATCTTTCTTTGACTGCTACTACTCAATTTACAGATAAACTGTACTACTGATTTCTGTAAATCCTTCCTGTCTCACATATTAAGATTCTGTAACATTTACAGTAGCTTTAGGGGCCCCTGTAAGCACATTCTTAGCTTTTGACAGATGCATATTCACAACTGAAATAATAATTTACAGAAAAATGCCTTGACTGTGCTCTTCTGCTCTTAATCGCTTCTGTTTAGCCACCTGAAATCTCTAGGTACCAGGGTGCCTTTTTATTACATCAAAATTGAACAAAATATTTTCATTTTGGCATCACAAAATGTTTTTACTTTATGCTTTTGTTAGTAAAAATGGCCATGTTTCTTTAAAATACCTCACTATTCCATGAAGCTATGCAGTGTAAAGTTACCTGAGCTAGGTCTGAAGGAGTTCCTACATCTGCAACAAATTCTACCAATTTTTAACTTGTGTCTTCTTATTGGTAATTTTTTTGTTAGTTTTCAAGTAGTTTCACTAATTTAAAAGAAATGAAAATTCAAATAAAATTATAATACTTGCAGACATATTTTTTTCCCCTCCACAGGACAACCTGGACTGATTGGCTTTCCAGGTCTGCAGGGGTTACCTGGATCACCAGGTACTCTCATTGCTGGTCCAACAAGAAGAGGGTTTATCTTTACCCGGCATAGTCAGACAACAAAGATTCCTTCGTGCCCACATGGGACATCCCAGATCTATGTTGGCTATTCACTGCTTTTTGTACAAGGAAATGAACGAGCACATGGACAAGACCTTGGTACTGTATTGGTAAAAAATTTCAGACTGTTTTCTTAGAGTCCAGTAATGCTAAGTTGTCATGAAACCAAATTTACAGTAAGTGTCTGAGATAAACATTGGTTTCAACCATCTGTCTCCAGAGTGGCCTGGAGTCAATTCAGAAACCATGATTTAAAAGACACCTTTCTTTCCTGCATTCCTATATTCCCTTGTTGATGTCCTTAGAGTTTTTTGAGGAGGAATTCAGTTACTTCTAGATAGATGTCTAGTATAAACCTTCACAACATTTGCACAGGGCTGACAGTAATACCATAGGATGTGAAGGAGAATCTTGTGGGTTTTGGAGCCTAAATGGGATGCCTTAGGGTGTGAACAATGTCACCAGAAACTTTTGTTTAATCAGCTGAATCCCTGCCACTATGTCAAGGACTGATACCATTCAAGAAGATTGTATTATTTTAACAGATTTTGTTCTTAGCCCTTGTTTATTATATAGATATTTTTGTATAAACCAGAAGCATTTTGCTTTCAGATAATTTTACTGTACAGACACTTCTTATAGTTACCAACTGTTTTAATTCTTACAATAGTATATTGGGTGCCATCATGTGTCTCTTCCAGTCACTGCACTAAACATAATCTCCTATCTGTCACAAATCTCTTCTCTTTTGTCTTCTAGGAGCAGCTGGTAGCTGCTTGCAGAGATTCAGTACCATGCCATTCTTGTTCTGTAGCACCAACGATGTTTGTAGCTTTGCTTCTCGCAATGACTACTCATACTGGCTGTCCACTGCAGTGGTCATGCCACCAGACATGGCACCCATTTCTGGCAGGGCACTAGAGCCCCACATAAGCAGGTAAGAGGATAAGAATTTTAGCTCTTCTGCCCTGGAACCAGAGAGGCATTGTAAATTGTTTTGAGTGGCAAATGTCAGGCAAGACCTGCCCATCTCAGCCAGTACAAGCCCTGATTTCAACAGCCTGATTTTTGATTACTCACCTAAGTATGTCGAATATTCAGTGATACTCTCAAGAGAAGTCAGAATAAAGCTAGGGTCCCACCACAGGGCCTATTGCTGCAGAGCCAACAAAAGAAAATGACGCACAGTCCTACTGATTGCAGGGATATTTATTTAAAGACCCTATAATTGTGTATATCAGAGACAGACTAAAATTAAATAAAGACAACTTTGTTATTTAGAATAAAACACAAATCAAGTTCTGCTTTCAATTCTGGATGATATATTTACTGTAGCTGGTGAAGAACATTGTAAACCAAAGGCTGAAGGTTCTCAGCTATGAGACACCCTTGTGCAAGTGTGGCACTTTCTAGTTGCTCAGAACAGCTGAGAAGGATGAAGAGCAACTTAACAGAAAAGTTGTAAAAGCATGAAAGGCCTAGAGCAGCAAAATCCAAGGTGGGAAGGCAAGCTTTGCACTCTTATCTTCTGTCCTGCCCTACCCCGTTGTTGCGATCCAGTTTCCTCATTTAGGAAATAAAGATTACTTTTTCTAATCTTAGCAAATAAAGGTACAGAACTTTGATCTAAACCAGAACAACATAAAGTAGTGAGCATGTGAAAAAGGTAAAATTTTGCTCATTACTTCATTAAAGGCAAAATTAAGAAGCTCAAATGTTCTGGAATTACTTGCCATGTTAAAACAGTTTTTGTCTGGCGTTACTAGTAGAGATCGCAAAGCAATTGCAAAATAAAGTATATGGGTTACCTTCAATTTACTTCTCTCCTCATTGAACAGAGAAACCTGTGTGAGTAGTAGCATTTATTGCAAGCCCAGCCATGTGATAGCTACCATCCTGGAAGGTAGAAGCTTGTTCAGCTTTCATGTTTTCGCTCATGTCTGCACTGAGCGTATGTGCTTTCCTTCACAGGTGTGTTGTCTGTGAAGGAGCTGCGATGGTAATAGCAGTTCACAGCCAAACAACTGTAGTTCCTGCATGTCCAGACGGCTGGATGTCTCTCTGGAAGGGTTTTTCTTTAGTTATGGTAAGGATAGAACAACTTGAATTATTAATTTTATGTCCTCTTATTTTCATTGGTGTTTTCAGCTGTTCATAGCTCATTCATTTCTTAATAACTGGGGGTTTTTTTGCCTCTGCCAAGAAGTAGGAAATAATTCTGTTAATTCTTATTCAATTCCAAAAGCATAGAAACAACTATTCTGATCTGTTCACAAAAATAGGTGGCAGAAGGAAAAGCAGAAAAGATGAGAGAAGTACTAAAGGATTTTAGTCTGACAAAAATAACTGCATGCATTCACTTTCACATGTTATGCTAAGATCTAGGAAACAGGTTTGGGGAGTGGAGTGGTTAAACTGGTCCTGAAGTGAAAAACATAGAAATAATTGACCAACTTCCATGCCAGGAGTTCCTTTAAAAATCAGATCTTGGAGCTGAACTGCACAGAGAGCTAAAATCAAAATAAATGCAGAACATTGTCTACAAAAGACTGCCTCAGCAATTTTGATGCCATAATTAGACATAAATGAAGGAAGTTCATAATGTAACTGCAAATTGAGAACTGCTTATGGGAATAACAGTGTATTTATAGTAGAGGGGATGTAGCATTTAATCTTTGTTACCTATGTTTGTGGGATGTCATAGGGATGCCAGCAAATGAAGGTAAAAGAATTTTAAACCCCTCTTTTTTCGCGTAATGTAAAGTCCTTTTAGATCTAGTGTGAAATTCTTGTTTCTCCTGCAATTTGGCCCCAAGTAGTAATAATAATAAACTTGGAAAAGAATTAAAGAATTTTTTTAGCACTTGGTTGAAACAACTTGCATGTTTCCAATATCAGCAAAGTTAGATGGTATTTTCTAGCCAGTTTTATACTGTTGTAAATTATTTCAGAGCTACTTCTACAAGCATTTACCGGCATCAGAGAAGGAAAATGCCTTTTCTTCTTTTTGTGTTTGGAGAAGTGATCAGTGCAACAAAAAATATGAAAACACATCCCCACCATTTTGGTTTATTTGTAATGTAGTTACTGTTGTCCTCAGCTGGACAGAAGCCAGCTTTCTAGTCTTTGTAGACTAGTTAGTTCCATGCATTTCATGGACCTGAAAAAGGCCTTTGCAGGGACTTAAGAAATGTCATAACTGCTTGAATTTTCAGAAGGCTTCTGTGCTTCATTATAAGTTTTATCAAACGAATCGGCATTCATTTTCTTTTGTTCAAGATACACCACAGAACATATGGTATGTTTTAGAAAGAGAAGGTTTTTTGCCTGCAGTTTACTAAAAGCTGGCAGACAAGTTCTCATAAAAATGTTTTGGTGGTTACAGTACACAAGTGCCGGCTCAGAAGCTTCTGGCCAAGCACTGGCATCTCCTGGATCTTGTCTGGAAGAATTTCGGGCCGTCCCATTCATAGAGTGCCACGGCAGGGGGACGTGCAACTACTACACAAATTCCTACAGCTTCTGGTTGGCATCATTAAATCCAAGAAGAATGTTCAGGTAAACTGTACTTCCCTGCATCCCAGTGCCCAAGGAGACAATAAAGGCCTGCAAAACCTGTGGGGGATTCCTTCGTAATTCCCCTCAGGTTAGACACCCCTCTTTTTTAGGTTCAGGGTCATTCTGTAGCACACAGATGTTTTCGGTGAGCCAGGGATTTCAAGGTTGTTGTCAGTAATTCCATATCCAAAGTCTCATTGTCTCTCCCTGCTTTTTAAAGAAAAAAATTGAATGTTTGGGTTTTTTCTTTTAGGAGACCTGTGCCACAGACTTTGAAAGCAGGACAACTAGAAAATATCATCAGTCGTTGTCAGGTCTGCATGAAGAGACCAATCTAAACAGTGGCCACTCTTCACAGAACATGAAACTCTGCTTTTATTACAAAGAATTGCCTAACTCTGAAGAGCTATAATTTATTAAAGTCCAGCTGCATCTGGAAAGAAAATTGTAAATTGCCAGTGCAGCACTATGGTGAGGTAGGGCAACAGTTTGACTTTTGTCTTTGGCAAATGACAAAGCACTTTGTTGGAGGAAGCTTGTAATGGCATCTGCAGGGGCTTCTGCTGAACCTTGTCATTTCTGAGCTGCATCTTCACCATAAAACTACAGCATCACCAGATCTTTAATGAAAAATGTTAATGCTGCCTTGTGTCATGTGCTTTTCAAACGGCAAGACAAACAAAACGCTCCTGTATCAACTTACATACGTTCAGTGTTCCAAGTGGATATCATTTAAGAGGACAATCTGGCACTTATGAGAGATAGGGTTCAATAGCCAATATTTTCAGTGCACTTTTAACTACATAGTGATTCATTGAGAGTTGTTTTGGTTTGGTTTTCTTGTCTAATAAACAAGTATCTCCCCATGTACCTCACCCTTCCTCTGGCTGGCAAACAGAAATAGAATGCTTTTTGTATCACTGCGATGCTAATGGTGCTTGACTGGCCAGAAAGGGAGCGACACCAGGCACTGGGCAGGCAGGACACTGGTGACAGGCACTAGCTGTGTGCTCCAGAGTGACTGTGACTAAGGGCTGACTAACTGAAAGTGTTGGAAAGTTTTCGTTAGATTCCATGGCTCTTGACACAGATCATGGGATCTTTGAGTTCTTCAAAGTTAACAGTATTGGGCCTCTATTATGATCACTTGCTTTTGTCTTTCCTGAAGGAAAAGTATTTACCATATAATTTGGGATTTTGTTAGAATTAACAATTACTGTATGGCTGAAGGGCTCCCATGGCATTATCAGGTTATCACACCCATCAGGATGCGATTCCTAACAAAATCTATATTTCCATTTTACAATATTTCATATTTAAATATTTATCACAAATTGTATTCTGTATTTAAATATTTAGCACACATATCTGCAAATGAAACCATTTATTCCATCCAGATAAATGTATGCATCCAGAATTTTTTAAAAGACTGATATTTAAATTGTACCATCTAAGCACTGACTTATACAAGAGAATCCAACTGTAAATGAACATAAATACTTGAAAAGCACTTTCATTTGCTCATATAAATTATATAAAATTGTAGCTCTGAGGTTTTTTTTAATATTTATAACATTGCACTTGCAAGGCTATTTAAAATTGTAATGCTGACATTTAAAATGTTAATATTTTTTAATACTTGCACAATCTATCAGAATTCCAGTATTTAGTGTTACAAAAGAAGCCTAATTCATCTGAATAGTTCTGTAAATGCAACATTTTAAGTGTAGAGTCTAGCAATTCAGTGAAATAACCAGGATTTCTCATTTAGATGGTTTTTTAAGCCAGTGAAATTTTATATTATTTCTGTTAAAATACTTGCATTGTGTTTGTCTGACTGTTTGAATTTTCAATGTTCACCTAACTAAGAAAAGGTTTTGTCTGTGTTCCATGCCAGTATCTGACAATGGAGCTAACGTGAAGATACCATTTATGTGAACTGAATGGATATTTTAAAATTATTGTTTGCTTGAGCAGTCATAGTACTTCTGTTTGCAAGGTATAATTGTGAATTTACAGGGTTTTATGAAGAATCTCTTTGCAGATGCACTACTGATAAGAAGGTATTAATGTCAAGTTAATATTTAGTGTTTAATTTGAATCAAGCCTGGGGTTGAGGTTGTTTTCCTTAAAACAATCATATACTAGATTTTTCCATAAACTCTGAAGTTTGCTTTAAATACTCAAAGATGAAGACCACACCTGTTGCTTGGGAGGTTGTTGGGGTGCTAGTGATTTCTTTTTTTCATTAAAGCTCATTGCAGTCATCCAAAGGCATTGTATACAATATAGAATCGATGACTGTGGAGACTCTCACGTAAAATTTGCTAGTAAAATGCAAATGTGAGTACCTGAGGCTGAAGTCTGCTGGAAATGTGTCCAGTAGAGGATAATGTGTAAGGAGAAGGGAATGGATTGTGGCTTTAAAGTCCAAAGGTAAGTTACAGAGAGTTACGTCTCATAGTATAGCATATAACTGGAAGTTATGCCTTGTCCCCAGTTTTGGATTCCACTGCTCGGTTTTTTTGTGGCCTACAACAAGTTACTAAAGAAAGATGTTGATAAATAGCTTTAGATTTTGAGTGCTCAAACTGAGTCTTTCTTTCAAAAGCATGAAATACAACTGCACGGACACTTGTTTGTCAAGCCTGGCATAATACAAGCTAGACACTGGAAATCAAAGAAAAACTTGAAAAAAGTTGATGTTAACTTCTCACTGCAGCTGCAGATCATTTTACTTCCCTACTGCTAACAGTTGTTGTGAGGATTAGTTAACTGATGTCTGTGAATGCTTTGGGAGCCTTAACTGGAAAGTGCTGATGAGGTGCAAGCTGTTAATATATTGTACTGAAAGAATGGACGCATGAGAAATCGGGAATAATGAGCAAACAATGGGGGCTGTATTCTGCTAAATACAGCCAAATAAAAATATTTTGACTAAATAAAGGATCCGTTTCCATGTTGGCTTTTTCTTTTTCCTTTCCAGTGCTAATGATCTTGTCCACTACCTGTGCATACCAAAAAAGAAAGAGTTACCTGATTAAAACACGGTGGGTAGAGTTTGTCCTCAGAAAGACACTCACTCTCTCTGACCTGGACTATACTCCAAGTTTAGCGCTTGAGTGTAAATACCCAAGCTGGGTCCCTACATGCCAGCTTTCTTTGTAGATATATTCCTACACAGGATGCTGTGATGAGCTGGGGTTTTTCTTCTTATCAACTGGTTCAGGGCTGTTCTGGATTCAGTATGAGAATTTATATTGCTAACTGATAATTTATATTGCTAACACACTGGTGTTTAGGTTGTTGTTCAGTAGTGTTTAAGTCAAGGACTTTTCAGTGTCCCATGGTCTGCCAGGGAGGAGATGCACAGAAAGCAGGGAGGAAGCAGGGCTGGGACAGGTGCCCTGAACTGGCCAAAGGGCAATTCCACACCACAGAACGTCCTGCCCAGTCTCTGAACTGGGGAAATTACCTGGAAAGAGGCTGAGGGTGGATCAGGGACCAGCCTAGCATTGGTCAGCAAGGGGTGAGCAACTGTACTGTCATCACTTGTCTTACTTGGGTTTTATCTCCTTCTCTCCCTCTCCTGTTTATTACAATTATTATTAGTAGTATCATTATTATTACTACTACTACTTTGTTTCAATTATCAAACCATTCTGACCTCAACACAAGTTCTATTTTATTTTCTTTTTTGATTCTCCTCCCCATCCCATAGTGAGGTGGGATGTGGGGAATAAGTGAGTGACTTTGTGGTTCTTGGTATAATCAGACTGTGTGCAGCAGAAAGAAAAAGGCACACCTGAAATTATTCTCAAGAGTCCAGCATGAAAATAAGGAAGACAAACCACCAAAAGTGTGTTGTATGCAACATTGTTAAGGATGGCCTTTTAAATCACTGATCTGAAAATCAAGGATATCTGCAGCAAAATCTGCAAACTGTCAACAAAAGTTACTTTTGCAAGGACCCGTACACAATGCAGACAATGGAAAGAACATCCTGAGAGGGGAAGGGATACAGCCTGATGCAATTCTTTTTGAGATGGGACAGAAGACAGGGGCCATGGGCATTCATGACCCACTAATGGTAATTCATAATGTGATACTACACTAGAACTCCCCACTGGAGCTCTTCTGGAGGATTTCCTGTGACTCAGAACAACTCAAGTGAGTAGCTTGTGACCACTGAATTTATTAACAACAGTCATTTATTCGACGGAATAAAAACAGTCGCATAACTGATCTCAACATAAAATTATATATGGGGAATCACAGGAGATGGACCGTATTTCTAGTGTGCTTGAAGAATCACTTTTTAGACTATAATTGCTTTTGGGTTTTCTTGTTTGTTTGATTGTTTTCAAAGATGAAATCCTCTCAATAGTTTATAAAATGTTAAAGAAGAGGTAAAATTGGGGATTCCACATGCAGAGCGATGAGGTTTGCCTGGTAAGATGTGCTCAGGGCACAACTTCTGTTTCAAGGAGGCCAAATGTAAGATCATGTATCTTAAGGCAACTACTGTATCATTCTCAATGTTAGACAACTTTTATTTAGAAGGAGATCATATTTCTGACCACTAGCCTCTGTAAAACAGTGCTGTTGATATTTGTGAAGAGCTGAATTAGCAAGTTGCAAGCCTTGGATCAATATATGCTTCAGTGCTTCTGGAACTGCTACACCTTCTGACCTCCAAAACACTGTAACTATAAATCCAAAGACAGTGAAAGCTCTGAGGGTACTTTCTTCTCTTTAAAAAAAAAAAGACCTGCTACATCTAATAGCATCTATCATTGTATCTTCCTGTATGGAATTGGAAGACTGAGTTACACCATGAAGCAGCAGCTGCTCCTAGGTTCTCTGAGAGTCAGTTTCAGGAAGGGTCAGCTAATGGTGCCCTTTGGAAGCGTTTTAGCGGCGTCGGGGGCCAGCGCTCTGCTGGTCGGAGCTGCCGTGTACGCTGGCGGTCAGCGGTGGATGGCTCTCACCCACGCTCGGTGACACACGTTCTGTAACGCGGCGGCGATTGGCGTGGCCCAGGCAGGGCCTCGGGAGCCGAGAGCCGGTCAGACGCGAGGCTGAGCGAGCGGCGGGGTTGTTTCAGCGCGGCCGCCCCGGAGCAGCGCCTCAGGGCGCAACGAGCTGAGGCTCGGCACACGTGCCCTGCAGTGCGCCGGCTCCTGCCCGTGCCGAGGGCTCGGCACACCCCCACACACGCTCTCGACGCACGCAGCACACGCCACCCGTCCGTGTGCCCGCACAGAGCGCGGCTCACCCGCCGCAGCACAGCCCCGGGCAGGGCAGGGCAAAGCCACCCCGCTCCCCTCAGCGCCCGCCGGGGCCGCGCCGCAGGTCACCTTGCGGGGGAACCCAACGCGCCTGCGCGGCACAGACCTGCCCTCACTAAAGATGGTTGCTCGCGGCTCCTTCGCACGTGAGGCACCGGAGAGAGCCGCTTCCGCCCGCCTCCAGTCACGTGAGCGCGGCCCTTACGGAAGCCCGATGGGGACGCGCAGAGCGCGTTTGGCGGCTGACCCGCGGAGCGCGGTACGGGCGCAGTGCCGCGGTGCCTGACGCGCTCCCGGCCGGGCCGGGCTGGCAGCGCTCCTCGGCCTCTTCCCGCCGCTCGGGGTGAGTACGGACCGCCGGGGCCCGGCGGCAGCGGGCCCAGTTCCGCCTGGGGGGCTCGGCCTGTTCGCGGGGCCGCAGCCGGCCCTTCCCCGCGCTCGCAGCCGGAGCCCCTTCAGCCCGCGTGTGCCCCGCTCCCCGCGGCCGTGTGTCCGCTCAGCCCCGGCCCCCTCAGGGCCCGTCCCGCCCCGGCTCCCGGCTGCCCGCACCGCCCCCCGCCCCGGCCCGGGGCCCCTCGCGCTCTGCCCCGCGCCCTCGCCCCGGGGCCGGGGTCGCTGCCGGCTCTCGTGGGAGCGTTTCGGCAGCGGGACAAGCGCCTGTCCCGGGGCTCGACCCGCCCGGGGACACTCGGGGGCCGAAGCGCCGAGGCCGCGGGCTCCCCCATTCCCTGGGACATTTTCGGCCGACCTGCCGTGACGACCCCTCCGTAAAGGGAAGGGAACACCTACAGCCCCTGTATTGCCGAATGCTCTTAATGCCGCCACATCGCAGTGAATATTTGGGTTTTTCGGAAAAATGGTTGTCAGAGTGACGTTTTTCTGCTAACGTTCTCCAGTAATTCTTTTCTTACTTTAAAAAAAAATATTTTGTGTTAAAACCTTCTGCTGGTGTAAAACAAACTTGACAGAATGCAGCCTTTAGTGTTTTGTGATCATATAGCCTTGCTCGTTTGTAGTAGGTACATTTTGTTCATGTCATTCCAGTGCTGGAGAGAGGGACCAGCGTATTGTGTAAGTTCAGCACCTGTAACTGTACTTTGCAGAACAGCTTTCCATGTTTAGCCTACACCTGGTGCTCCTTTCCCTCAGATTGTTCTGTTCGTGCTTTGTTCGTTCACAGCCTCTCTGATCGATATTCTGACAGTTACAGGGCCCCAGAATAGAGTCCTTTGGGTCCTTAATTCGTATCCTTAACTTTGCTCTGAGTCTTCCTCTTCCCCTTTTTTACTTGTCCAAGGGTATCTCGACGCCTGCCAAGAGAACACTTTGTAGCTTATGTGCACATGAACAGAGGACCTTGAAGTAGCCACATCAGGAACAAGCAGTAATGGAGCTGGAGAAGCTACAGTTTGTTGTGGGTTGTGAAACCTCCTCTGATCTCAGTGCTGGCAGAGCTATACTGTTACCAGAGCTCATCTTCTTGTATCTGGGGCTCCACACTGTGCAGAACGTTCCCAGCTGCAGCACAGAAATGGCCAGTGTCTGATTATGGCCAGAATGCTGCCAAACAGTCATCCCTCACATTTGTATGCATTGCTTCATCCTCATCTCTTCTGTTGATATTCTTGTTTAGGAGAGGGAGAAGGAGGTACTCCTGTGCCTTTCTGAACATATAACTCACTTTCTATAACCTTTTTTTCTCTCTTGCCTTCTCCTCTGGATTTCCTCCTTCCTTTCTCTCTTCCATTAAATGCTGCTGATGCTCATTTGCACTTCAGCTGTTCTCTGTCTATTTATCCTTTATTTGTGATTGGATTTTTATTGTCTTATCATTCTCAGAGTTCTATTATCATGCCTCTTTAAGAGATACTTAGTTCTGTAAATACCAGTTTTAAAATCCTCAATCTCCCTGATTTATTATTAATGCTTTCTGTAAAATGCTTTGTGTAACAAGGATAGTGCAGAAAACATAACTTGGTTTTGTTCAGAAGCTTCGTTAAAATGTTTTATCTGTTGCTGAGATCTCACTGTTTCTTGTTTTGCTGTTCTCTTGTAAAAAATGAGTAAAAGTTGAAATCACTTTGACAGCAAATCTGGTTCTTAGTGACACAAAGTAGACAAGAAGTAGATGAGAGTAGGAAGATATTGAGGTATTGTATCTGTAGGTCCTTGGCAAATACTGCTAAACCCACACAGTGCCATTTAGTTTGTAAATACTTTATAAAGTGACTGTTCTACTGGTGTCTGGTTTTGTGTAGGTTTTACCTTGCAGCTGGAAAGCAGTTGTTGTGCCAACTTGTGTCCAAAAGCCATGCCAAGCTGTAGGGAAGCTGTGGTGCAAACACTGCTGCAGGGCAGGGATGCCTGATCCCTAAAATTGGAGCTGTCCAGGTATTTCGAAATGAGAAAGAGAGCAAGCAGGGAAACACCTTTTGTGAAGTCATGTGAGCAATAAGTGTGCTTAAAGCTGTTGCCAGTCAATACTCTGGGTACTGTAAGTTCTTAAAATTTGATCTCTCTCTTGACATGATTTTTATTAGGTCTGGAAATGCTTTACTGATCACAGACAATGTTTAAAATGAAAAGCACCTTTTGGAATGTGGAAATCTCAGAAGGCTGTGTATTTTGTTCTTGTCACTGGCTGATCTAGCCAACGTCTTGCAAGAGGGACAAATCTAGTTTGTAAAATCAAAGGGCAGGGATGAAAAATCTCCGTGTGAAAACGTTAAAAATTATGAAGTGACATGCTTAAGCACCTCTTGAACTGCTATAAAGTGTTTCTCTAATGAAATGGTTTGTTTCACTTTCTTTCACTTGATACAATCAGTGAGAATTAATACGGGTGGATTAAATCTGCAGCACTTCAAGCATTTCCTTTTCAACTAATTATTTTTAAAGTTTACACAGACCTTTTCTTAAGGTTACACTGTGACCTCTTTGCCTGCTCTCTGGTCACCCCCCGTTCTCCTACTGTGCTACAGTGACACTTTGAGCTTAATGAGATACTTTATTTGATCTGAGGTGATAGGAAGTCTTGCAAATAACTCTGAGGCTCCCAGGATGGACTGCCAGGTGCATCACATCTTGGATATACTCTGTGTGTGTGCATTCGTATGTTATACGGTCCAGATCCTTCTCTGTGCTTCTCTCCATTGTCTGAAGGTTATTAGTTCAAGGTTTTATTGATAAATGTGGAAAGTATCACCTGTGTGAGATGGTGGGAGGGAGGGAGGGTTTGTGGGCTGTCTCACCTGCCTTGTGGCTGCTCTGCACTGAGGCCTTGTGCTCTCAGAGTTGTGCACGTTCAGCTCAGCACAGCTCTCACGCAGCAGCAGGCGTGGCCTTGCTGCCAAAAATAGTAAAGGAATGTAGTTGCAATTTTAGTAGCAAACCCTGCCTTTTTGTCAGGATGGGTTACTTCATTTAGGGACCTACTTAAGCAACACCACTAATAGATTTCATGCTAGAGTAAGCTGTGCTTCGCATAGGCAGGTTTGCCAGGAAAGCTATGTTTACATATTGTCTATGTATATATATGTCTAGAAACTTTGTTTTCCTATCCTAACCCTAAAAATAACAGTCATCTCAGTGTGAGCTGTTGACAAGGCCCCCAGCCATTGCCTGGATGAAAAGTTTTGCACAACCAGTTCTTGTAGCTCAGTGTTTCCACTGGGGGCCCCTTTCCAGCCCCACTCCAAATGCAGCTTCTGGGTGTCTCTTTACTGAGCCCATAACCATTATCTGGGTCTAAGCCATCAGCAACGGCCACTGGCCACTGTGTGTGATCAGCTTCTCCCAGCTGAGGTCCCTTTCCAGCCACACCCAGGTGCAGCTCTAGGATTTCTTTTTCTCTTCACCTTAAATCTAACTTCAAACCCCCAGTCACCTTGGTCTTTGACACAACTCCCAACAATTGTATTAGTAAGTTTCTCACAGCCCAGTTTCTAGGAAACTCCTCCACTGCTTCATTTGAAATCCCACTCCTTTTCTAGGAAAATGCATCTATAAAGTATTGGCAAACCCCTTTAAGTTTAAATAAAATCTTGTTCTCTCTCCTCCCTGTCTTGTATCAGTTCCACAAAAGTAAGATTTTAATTTATGGAAAAATGTAGAAGGGAGAAGTTTAAGGAATTGCTGCATTTGGGAAGGGTTATGAATATTCTCAGTTTTAAGCTGATTTGACAGGCTGTTGATAAGGAACTTTGTCCTTGTAGGATGGGGTAATATCTGGGTAGCTGACAGTGAGCAGGAGGCTGCTGTCCAGGCTGAGCCTTTTCTGTCATTCCCCTGCCTCAACATGCAGTTTTGTGAGACTTCAGCCATTTTCTCACCTACCAGTACTCTGGGTTTGTGTAAATTCAAATCAATAAATTATTTTTCTCACCAATCCAAAATAGATTTCCTATCAATCCTACCAATTCTTTGATGTTTTTGTTTGTTTATGTTTCTATTTCTGCCAGCCAGTGCAGGAATAGTACCTTACCTGCAGAATTTCTAGGTTGATTTGGTTTGGGTTTTTTTATTTGTCATGGCTCAATTTGAGGGCCCTCAATTTGAGCGTTGTCTACAGCATCACTTTGTTCTTCTTTCATTGCCTGCACCTCTGAGCACTTTGTGACTACACTTCCTATGAATTTTACTGCATAATTTATTCCTTTAAATAAGGCTCTTCAGTTAGGCTCTTTACTTCCCTGGTAATCAGAACAAACCATTTCCTTTCCATACTTCCTGCTGGGTTCCTGTACTGCTCTGAGAGTTTTGGTTTCCCTTTGGCAGAATGAGTGGGGCCGCATTCCCGTCCCCGGCTGCCGAGATGGCAGAGATGAACCGGCTGCAGTACGAGATGGAATACACCGAGGGCATCAGCCAGCGCATGAGGGTCCCGGAGAAACTCAAAGTGGCTCCTCAGAATGCTGACCTGGAGAAGGGCAGCCAGGAAGGATTTCCAAATGCCAGTGTAACTATGCAGGTTCCAGAGCGGATTGTAGTGGCAGGTATGTCTGCATCGCAGTGCAGGTGAAAACTTAAATTAGTTCCCCAGGTTTCTGGATGGAAAAAATACATATTGATATGTCATTTTTAAAAGAATGACCTGTAAAACACTTTCTCGTGTTCAAACAGTTAAAGCTCTTTAACTTGGGAAGTTTCTTAAGCTCTGAAAATGTTTCTTGAATGGTTTTGGTGTAGCTTATAATGGAGACAGCTGATGAATTAACTATGAACAGAAGGTTTAATTGCTGATGTTTCATCTTACTCTGCTATTTTTGGAGGAAAAAAATAATGTTTATTGATTTACAGCTGATTTTTAGTAATTAACTGTAAGCTAAAGTAACTATAGCAGGTTTTGGGGATGTACTCTATATTCGTCATCTGTAATGCATTTGATTTTAACCAGAATGCTAATTTTGTTAAGAATCTCTGTTTTGAGTGGACTCTATCAATATTACTTTAGTATTTGTGGTCATGGGCTTTACAGTGACAGATCCAGAACTGCTGAAGGTCTTCCAGTTTGCAAAATGTGTGACATGCATATATTTTATGCTTTGATGACCCCAGTCATCACTGATAGGACTGTGTCTTGAGTGCTCTCACTTGAAATAACAGTTGATGTGGTTCAGGGTTACTCAGGATCATTGTTCTCAGAGAAACTGCTCAAATAAGTGTCAATTAATGTGGCCTTTATGAGCACTTTAACAGTAGTTTTTAACATACAAGACCTGTTAAACAAGGTTACACTTCATCGTTTGGCATAGGCAGGGGAAGTAACTGCTGTGATGTCCTTTTGAACTGTAGCACTGGCCCTCAGGCCTCAGAATAGTTTGCTTTCTATTGACAAGTGATGTTCTTGCAGGTAATAGTGAAGACATTCCATTTTCCAGACCAGCAGACCTTGACATTCTTCAGTCTACTCCATTCAAACCACTGGCATTGAAAACTCCTCCCCGTGTTATTTCTCTTAGTGATCGACCGCTAGATTTTTTGGACCTAGAAAAACCTCCACAGCAGACACCTCAAAGTGAAGAGGCCAGTACTTATTTTGCTTTTTCCTTAGATGAGAGGCATTCTACTAAAGGAAGTGAAATGACCAATGATTTCTCTACTGTGGTGCAGATCAACTTGGTGCTGACATATGTTGGGAAAATATAAAAATATTTTTATTAGCACTATAGTAATTCTGATTGGACTTTGAAGTGGCAGATGGCCTGGGATTGCCATGCTCAGCAAGCTTACTCACTACTTACAAAAATAAAGTCATAATTGGAACTACTCAAAATACTTATAACAAAAAAATCCTTGTGATGAAGAGAAAGCTGCAAGGTTTTTTTATTTACAGAGTATCAGAAAAAAAATAAGATTCTTGTAATTGTATGTAGTTGTACATTGTAATGTATATGGTTAACCTCTGGACTTCATAGCTAGATGATATAACACCACACAGAATTAATGAGTTTTAACAAAACCCTGAAAACCAGCTTCAAAGAATGGTTTAACATTGGCATCCAGGTGAATAATGGTAATTGACGCTTTAAAAATGGAAAATTATTTATGAAGCTGCATATTCTATAGACTTATAAAATACAATAGAAATATGTTTATCTCTGGTGATAGGAGGTAACCCCAGAACGGGTAAGGCTGGAAGGGACCACCGGAGGTCATCTAGTCCAGCCTCTCCCAGCAGCATCATCCTATACCGTGTTACTCAGGGTTGTGTCCAGAGGGCTTTGAGTAACTCCAGAGAATATTCAAAATTCTGTTGGTTCATAATTTTGACATCAGATGACATGGATAGGTAACAACAGGGTTGCAGTAAGTTTGGAGCTTGATTTTACCTGTACCAGCATCAGATCCTGTCATCAATTGTTTTCTTCCTAACCACTGTGAAACCCATGAAAACGTGCCTTTGTTTCTGAGGGCAGATGTGACTGAGAAACCTCCAGTGCACAGTGTTGTGCACTGGAACTCTCTGGCTTTTATGTCTCTTGTCCTCCTTTGCTGCAGGTGCGCTCGGTGGGAAGGCTGAAGAGAGAGCGTTCCATGAGTGAAAACGCCACGCGGCAGAACGGGCAGCTGGCCCGCAATGATTCCATGTGAGTGCAGCCCCGCCTGCAGGGGCACTGCTACAGCTTTGGGACACACTTCCTTTGTTCCTTACCTCCTCCTTACTTGCTTTTCCCAACTAATGTTTTGTATGTTGTGGCAAGTACATAATTTTAACTATTATAATGCCAGCATTCTTCTTAATTTCTATGGGTTTTGTTTGGTGAGGTGGCTTTTGCAGTGGATGGGTGGAAGTGTTTGTGGGCTCAAAGTTGGTTTCACCGGTTACCATGAATTGTTATTTCAGGAGATTTTTCAGTTTCTGAGTTGGTATAATATTGCCCCCCCCGAATTTTCAGGAAATTGAGTTCTTCGTGCATCAAACTGTTCCCAGTTTTCTCACTGTTGATATTATGATGATTTTCATTCATAGAAGAAGAAATATTTTTATTTCCTCATAAATATTAGAATAAGTAATTTTTCTTTGGTGTCACTGTGCTTCATATATTGGAATCTGTGAGTATATATATATCTTAATCTTTTCTGACCAAGATGGCAAGGAGCATTTAGAATTGGAAACTTCATCTATTGTTACCATCCAAGGCAGCAGTTCTTAGGGTGCTTTCTGAAGACATGTATGTCTGTAAATTTTTATTAGATATGATAGTCTTGGATCAATCATGGTTTATTCTGAGCGACAGCATCTTTCCACCTGGAAATAACTGGTTTTGCAATGTAACACTTGGAAATCTTTTATATATGAATTTTAATACGGCTGCCATAAGGAATACTTGCCTAAGAAAAGGCTTCAGATTTAAAATTTAAAAGATGGGATTCATCTGTCCCAATGTAGCCTGAATAACACTGTTGCTAAATCACCATAAATCTTAATTTTCAGTAACGAGATGGAAATAAGTGCATAACCTAGTTAGGGCCTACCTATTTTTAGTCCAAAGTAGATCAAGTGAATTATGTCCTAGAAATGCCTATTTTCTTCTGTTTACAGCAGGGGCACTAGGAGATACTATGTGTACTACATATCTGTCCACCTGTTAGTTTGGCTAAAACCAGTGAAATGTACTCTGATGCACATTCCAGACATGCTATAGTTCTTCTCTTCCAGATATTCATGGAAATATTGTTTCATATCTTCCCCTTCTTATTTAATCAGACTTTCAGTTCATAAAAGTTTATAGATTGCACATGTCTAGGTGCTTGGGTCTGCAGAGTCACACATATTTACTGAGCTGGCAAAACTTACATTCCCATCTTTAAGCTCCTGATCAGCTCAGTCTCTGGGTGTTCTGTCAGCCTCCTCAGTGTCCAAGTGTCACTTACCCAGTTATGTCCCCTTGGACTGGACACACTGGAATGTCACTTCAGAATGATTTTCTCTTGCCTATCTGGTAGCTTGGACATGGTACATGCTGGAGTAGATGGTCTTCATATGATGGGAGCTTCTTGAGGAAACTTTTCTCCCTTTGATGTTGCCAGCTCTGCTTTGCCCGTCTTTGATGTATTGCACTTAAAAGGAAAAACAGATGGTAAAGAAATTCTTGAAATTTCTTGAAATTATTTTACATTTACTCCCCGTGTTAGTTTAGTCTTCCAAAAGTCATGGGCCATGCCAGCCATCTGTGAAAATAGTAAGATCAGCTCTGCCTGTAGTTGCTGTCAGATTTCTCACACTTGTCTGGACTTCTTGAATCTGAAAATCCTAAATCTGTAAAATTCACCCATGTGCTTTGCTGTCACTCAATAGTTATATATAGAATTACTGGGTTTACATGGTCTGAATGTTATTTGCTGTCACAGTTTTTAAATCTACTATCAATCCTTCAGAGGCTTAGCAATACAATAAGCACCCGGAACCCTGTAAATTTAAAAAGTCTGTGATCAAGGAACATATAACTGGCAGCTGGCATGACTCAGTTTATCATTTACAAAAGCCAGGAAATTACAGCACACCTGGAGATTAGTTTTCCTCTCTTGATGCCCACGCTAATGCTTGATAAGGTCTGTCAAATAAATCAAAATTCCAATGCCAGGCACTTTCCATTGTATCTTTTTGATTGATCCAGGATCTCTTCTCTTGCTTGTATGAAAAATAACAGCTAGATTATATTGAGCCTTCTGGTCTGTATTCTCTGCTGCCCTTGTGGAATATATCCTTCTTCATTGCAGTATTCTGCACTTGCTGACCTGTAGATAATGTGTTTTAGTAGAACTTCATTTTTCTCTTGTCCTCCCAAGTGCTTGTTTTCTTATGACAGAAGTTATGTTGTGTCTAGTGTTAGATCATCTGCTTTGAAATCACAGAGGTTCCTAGAAATTGCTTCTTTCTTTGTCATAATTGCTTCTTCTGATTCAATATGATCCAAAAAAAGAAATCACTTTGAATATGCTATGGCACTCTGTGAAGCTGAGTCTGACATTCCTCCCTCATCAGGGTTTTGTCACTCTCCAAGTGGAGAATGTGACTTTGTACCTGGCTAACTCTCAGGAGAATGTTCTGTGAATTCAGATTCTAAAAACACCACGTTCACGGTGGAACCTGTGTGGTTCCAAAAAACAAAGGAAGGCCAGGCCTTCTGTACTTGGTGAAAAAGTAACCTCTTGGCTCTTGTTTCCTCACAATTTAAGCCCACAGGACATAGAGTGCAAACTGCAAAAAAAGGGACAAATTTCATGTAAATCTATTCTTTGCACTACAGAAAATGTAATTGTGCACCTGTTGCCTCATTTATATCACCTTGAAATTCCTTTACCATCTGGAAATACTAATTTTTCCAGTGATACAAAAAACCCAGAAACCCAGAAACTAGCTGCTCCTAAAGTTCTTACGTGCAGTGTTGTTGGCTGAAAAAATAGCCAGCTTCTGCACTAACAAATGCAATGGTGCCCTACCTTGACAAAATCAGCTCTTTTTTTTCGCTTGTATGAATCTGGTTCACATCTTCAAATAGAAAAGGAAGTCCGCATAATGGGCTGCTCAGATGCTGTGATGAGGGCTCCATTGAAGAGGCACTTGGAGCGCACTGCCTTTTAAAACCTTTGTTTTCAAAATGCAACTACAATTCTCAAGTTTTAATCTAGGACACTGTTGTCCTTCTTGGAGAAAATACGCAGATGTACTGTGTGAAATTCCAGTGCTTGACTTACAGTGACAAAATTAAACGTTCTGGAATAGATTGTCAGGTGCAAGTGAGAGTCAGCTGGGCTCCCTATCACAGTGCTCTCAGTGTGGCACAAGTGTTGTTTCTCTTCCATTGTCTTTCTCTTCTTCTCATCCAGTTGCATGCAGAGACAGTTCTGAGGATTTTTTGGCAGCTGGGCTTCACTAAAGTCAGTAATTCTCTAATGCTCTTAGAAATCCTGGGACTAACAAGTACCTGCTGGTACAATAACTGTCTGTGCAGCAATAATGACAGCTCTCTACAGTACAATCCTCTATTTCTAAGGATGCTTACTTAAGAGATTACAATTATTATTCAAGGTGGCACAGATCAGATACTGTCCCAAGAAATAAAATGCCACGGTTCCAGTCACCTCTTTCGACTAAGGATTGCACGTAAGCCTGAATGTTACCTGGTATATGAAAATCAACAGTGTATTTAATTCTGTAGCTCTCTGCAGTACTAATATTCTGACTAAGTACTTGTAGTTTAGAATATAAAATTTGAAACAGCTACACTGAATGTGTGGTTTCTAATTTTGCTTCAGAGTTTCTCAAACTTGGCTGAATTGTTTCCCTCTGTAAAGAGTACAGGGAAAAACACCTGACAGCCAATGAAAGGGACAATTAAATTTCAAAATAACTTTAGTTTGTTTGACTCTTTGTTCTTTGGCCGGTTTTGAATTGCTGGAGAAACAAAGTTATTTGTTGGTCATTGCCAGCCAGTGCTGAAGGCAAGGATTCCCCTTCTGTATTGGAAGTCACCAAACCACCGAGAGTGCATGGAAAAGTGAGCAGCACTTAATTTTCTTTTGGCTCCAGCCTTTTCCCTAGAATAACACATCCTTCTAGGGAGTTCAGTTTCACAGTTTGAGAAATTCTGTCCTTCTTGCAAGTCATGGAGGGAAAGGTGATGGTGTGCACGTCTGTCTATGTGCTTATTAAAGTAACCTTAATAAGTTAAACCTGTTTACTTCTCATTGGATACTACCGGAACTGCAAGTCAGAGAAATATCTGAAATAAAGCCTGTGTACATCACAAATGCTTTGAGAAGGTTTAGGGGAGATTACTGCCAAGCTAAAAACTGTGCATATAGCAAAATGCTACTGTGCTTTTTATAGTAATGTCTGTAATTTCATGTTGTTTGTTTTGGTTCCAAGCTCTGGAATTGACTGGTGTCTGTAACCAGGGAATAATAAAATAAGTGGCTGGAGCTGTATATAAGAATTCTTTTAAGAAATGAGAAACAAAATTATACCTACAATTAAGACCATTTAGGTAGAAATGGAGGAGGGAATGAGGATAGCCTCCATGTCTAATGATAAGTGCTCATACTACATATTAGAGAATTTTCCTTATGGCAGAGAGGTTTTTTTTCTTATGTTATCTGGGCTGATTTGTGAATCGGGTAGTTGCTTTATGATATTTCTTCTCCATGGTCTCTGACATAGTCTAAAGGACTACCAGATGTTTACAGGGCAGTAATTTCAAATCCTGAGAAAGGAAAATAGAAGAAAAATTTTGCTTCTCTCTCCATCCCCCGATCATGGCCTTTGTGCCATTCACAGAATTATTCTCGTTTTTTGATTTTGCATTATTATATGCTTTGAATTTAATCAGTACGTGTAACTTAATTCTAGAGAATTCTGTAAAGTTTTAGTTAAACTGGGGTTTTTTGGCTTTGCTTTTTAATTTGTTAGAATTTTTTTAGTATATACAGAAATCTTTGTATGCAAACATCATTACTATAGTGTTTAGAGTAATACCATTCTGGGCAACAGGAATTCCACAATGTCTTCTGTTTTGCAATATGTCTAAATATTATTTAAATATTATTTGCTACCTTTTTTTTTAAAATTGTCTTTCACCCTATTCTGTAAATCTCTGAGGTGATGAACAGGAAAAATTACTTTTAATGTAAAACATACTGTGAGTTCAAGCCTTAACTCTTCCCTCATTTGCCTCAATCCAGCAAATCCACAAGGAGTAGAAACTCTCATAAATTCACTTCTGTGGCAGTTTTTTGGTACTTGCCCCTGCTTCTGGGTATTTTTCTTAGTGAATATTGGCATTTCTAGGCCAATTCAAGAGTAAAATATGTGGATGTGACCACTACCATTGAGTACAAAGTAGAACTCATCATAAATACAGAAGGTGGATTCTACAAGTGTCGGAGAACAATAAAAGCTGTAAGGAAGCAACCAGATATTTATTGAAATGTAGTCTGTGGCAGCATGAAAAGATACCTGCCCTTTAGGTATTAAACAATGACCAGTACCAGCCAAGCAGCAGTTGCTGCAGTCTTTGAATGTCCCGTGAAGCCCAGGATGGCTGAACTGCCGTGGGTGAGGTGACATTCGTGTAACATTCTTTGGTTCAGTCTGTCCAGTGGAACTTTCTTTCTTACTCAGTTCTGTGATCTTGCTGCCAGCCACTTGCAGAGCAGCTCTATTCAAATTAAGAGTATCCACAGAATTGTGGCCCAGCTAGAGATTAGCCAAATATTAAACCAGCTTCCAAGTAGTCAGCACTAATGTTTTACTAAAATGCCAAGGTCAAAAAGATTGACATTCTAAATCCAAAGCTGTTGTGGCAGAGCACAAGTGGCAAGGAAATGTGTTGAATTATGAGTGCTAATCTAGGAATAAAAACTAACCCAAGATTTAAAGGGTACAGTGGTTCTCACTTGGTTTGCATGTGTGTTAATATTTACAATTAAGTTAACACAAATTAATTCATATTAAAAAAGCATCTCACCTTTAATTATAGTTTCCTTATTAAATCAAGATTAAAAGTCTTGATGTGTGCAGGAAATGTGAATAAAGTCCCTTTGAATGTAAAGAAACATAAGCAAATCATAGGCAGTTTGTCAAAACAAATTTCTCTCTGATAGACAAGTTTTGTATAATACAAATGGCCATGTTTGAATTCCAGTCCTGCATATTTTAAATAATATTTTTTGCATCAGAGCCAACAAGTCAGATCATGTAATTTGTTGTCACTGAAATGTGAATTTTGTATTATTTTTTGAATTTGTTGCAGCTTGCCTTTAAACTTGTTCATGTGCAAATCAAAATACTATCTTGATCACAGCTTCCAAAAACTTTTGTTTAAGGGGTTCTGTGTGAGATTCTCCTTTTTGAAAAAGGCTTTTTTTTTTTAAAAGAGATGATGTGTAGGATTTTCTTAAAATGCCAGTGCTTGTAAAAACACTCCTCTCGTTGATGTCAGTGGGGACTTGAACACTGACTTCAACAGGTACAGATTTAGCTGTACAAGCACTCTGTAGAACTAACTTGTATAACAGATCAAAACTGTGTCCTTATTACTACTTGTGTTTGTTTCTGATGAACAAATGTAAATGTAGCTCATAATCCCCACACTACTAGAATTTGGGATTGTTACCTTACAGTGGTGGGAGAAGGGTAAACCAAAAGCAAGCAATAAGCATTTTGGAATGGGGTCTATCTGAAAAGCTTTTTTTAAATTTAAAATCTGATTCTAGTATTTCTCTCTTCATTTACTGTGCTTGTACAAACAGTGTGACCCCATCACTGCAACAGGCTCGTGTCTGTCCTCCCAATATGTTACCTGAAGATGGAATTAATCTTTACTCTGCTCGTGGCATTTTGTCGTTTATCCAGTCTTCCACTCGTAGGGCTTACCAGCAGGTCTTGGATGTGCTGGATGAAAACCGCAGGTGATTGGTTGTCACTGATTCTGCCAGCTTCTGCTGCTTTGTTTTTCTTTTCTCCTTTTTAGTGGAGTTTGGTTTCTGTTTACAAAATGATGAGATGAAATTATTTGCTTTTGCTTTCCTTTGCTTTCACTATTCATAAGCAATTTAAATGTCCAAAATTCACATTTCAAAATGCTTCTCTTTTGAATATAGGATTGTTTTGGTTTCCTTCCAAATAAAAATCTAAATAGGAAGGGTTAGCCTGTGGCTGGCAAGGGGTTTTTCTGTTCTGAGATTATTAGTGTTTTCTGCAATTGATACTTGACCCCAAGTCTGCAAACTTACAAGCCTTGTCTTCTGCTTTTCTTTTGGTGAGCAGTGGTGCAAATCAATAAGATTGGGTTGATGATGTCATAGAGCATTAAAACAAATGTGCAGAAACATGGTAGAATATTACAAGGCATTGTAGACTACTTTTGATAATGTGTCAGGACTTGAAACTGTTATGGTTTATATTGGGAATAGTTCTCACTGGTGGCCACGCTGGATGCTGAAAGCAAGAAAGGAAGGGGACACTGAGGAGTTAGTTGCTCCTCTGATTACTGCTGTCTCTGATTTTTTGGATAACCTGACGCTTGGAGAGTAATGAGCCAGAACAAGCCTCATGGCAATCCCTGTATAGTTATTTCCATTCTCTTCAGTGGAGTTTTGCCCGCTTGGTGTATCCTTGGACTGTTTGGATTTGGGATTTGGAAGGGTTCCAAGAGCCACATGTTTAACACTATAGAAACATTCATAAGGACTAATAATGGCCATGTTCATTTACCAAAAGCAATTTTCAGTTTAGTTGTATGCCAGCACAGAAGTTCAGGTAACAATTGCACACAGTCTCTAGTGTAGGGCTAGCTCAGACCTCTGGGGCTTGCCCCAGGAGGTTGAATTAGAGGAAATAATTGGTAAGAACACTGGGAGGAACTGTTCATTTCTCCTGCAGCCTTTCAGTGTGGCCTGTGTTAGCAAGTTCTCTGAAATTTGCCATCTGCCTCTGCTAATATCCCAGCAGCACACTTATTATTTGTAGCGTGAAGTTTAAATTATTTGCTTTCTAGTTGTTTGGGTAATGAAATGTGACTATCAAGCCAATCTTACTGTGAATGTCTGTTTGCAGTCACTTTCTAAACTGGCACCTCCTGTAGCTCACCATGTTTGCTGACCTGACAATATATAAATGCCCATATTAACATTCCTGAATTGTAAAGAACTCCAGTCTTGCTGGCCTTTGTGTTCTTAAACTGGGACACAGAAAAACAAACAAAATTAGCTGCATAGAGTCCCTTGAAATGCTGTGAGTTGGGTGCTTAACTAATGAATTATTTAATCCTGTGAAATCCCAGGCTGTAGCTGTTAAAATTTTGATGCCTATCAGCAGTTGAGCATCAATACTTTTTTCCTTATCAATATAAATAAATCCAAATTTATATGGAATTATAAATTTGTTTTGCCAAATTAAAGCTCCCAGATAAGAAGAAATTGTATTGTCTACGAACAGTAGCACTTATGGGTCCTGTGCTAAGAGTCCTTGTTAAAATATAGATTGAAACTGTAGCCGTTTTTCCCAGCCTGCAGTGAAGCTAACAGGTTTTATTCCTGGCTTCTCTTACGCATGTTCTTGCCTGTGTTTTCTTGGATTCTGGAAAGCAAATCCATATATATACATACACTTTCAACTTACTTCAATTATCAGAAAATTTCTAGGATTCTGAATACTTCAAAAGCTGCATTACTCATCCTGGTTTGAGTTAATTTTTGAGGTGTTCTTGCTAACCTTCCTAGAAGGAATGGGAAACCTGTTTCTAGCCACCTATGGATAAATAGGTGCCAAAATAATGAACCTTTCAATAAGGTGAAAGTGTATTCTTTGTGGCTGGGTGTTTAGACACCCACCATTACAGCTGTCGTGGGAATGTGAAATTTGGATGATCCACTTGCATGGTTGCAAAATATTGTTCATTTTAAATTGCTCCAAACCTGCACTCTGTTCTTTTGCTGTGTAATGTGCTTTCTATCTCAAAGCCTTACCTATTTTAACATTTTATGCTTAATACTTGAAGAGATCTTTTAAAATTAACAAGATCTGACTGTGTGTTACTCACTGAAAATATTTTTAACTTGTTTTATAGCTTGTCTTTTTTTTTTCCCAAACATTTTCCAATCTACTAAAACTGCTAACGGTAGGTGCTGATGGTACTGCTGCAGATAATGAGTTATGCCTAGCTCAGCCAGCACTGCTCACATAAAAGGTTATTTAAATGAGCAACAATTTAATGATCACTGTTTACTCTTGCATTCCCTTCAGCTTGGACAAGGACAATAGGTCAGTTTTGGTTTCTAGTTCTAACCATTTTTCTGTTTCAGTTTCTGCAGAGTGACTGTAGGGCCTACCCCTAGTGTCATTTAAAGACTGATCTTTTATGCTCTAGACAACAGAAAAAAATCTGAAAACAAACCAGCCAAACAAACCAGCCCCAAAAAAACTCCATGCATTTAAGGAGATTTTAGTGATGTCTTAAATGCAGGAAAAACAGACAATTTCACATCTATATAGAGCTGTGTTGAAATCTGTACTTTAGATAAAGTGTTCTTCGTCTCTTGGGTCTCAGTACATTTTATTTAGGAGGAAAGAGCATGGTAATTTCTTATTTCCTTTCTTTAGGATAGCCCTTTCTAAAAAGCCACTGTCCTTTTAAAATGCCAAACTTCACCCACATAATCATAACCTGAGGTTTTATAAGATCATTTTTTATATTGAGAAAGTTAATGATATTTTTTATTGTAGAAATAAAATGGGAAGCCAGTTAGGACCATCAAAGAGGGCTACACTTGACTCTGGCCTGGAGTAATAATAGTTGAGAAGGAAATGAGCTGGGTGTGCAGATGTGAAGGAGGCTGGGAAGGGCAGCAGCTATTGCTGTACTGGGGTAACTGCTGGCAGCACTGAGACAAGCAAAGGGAGCAGTTTGAGCCAGCCACTGCCCTGTCTATACTTCAGAAGCTCACCCAGCTCATGTCCAGAACACATCCCTTTATCCTGCTGCCCATTCTTATGGCCTTGCTGAGGCTTGCAGAGGTGTTTTAAAGGACAGCCAGAGGTGAGCACAGCTGCTGCCTCTGCTGAGCAAAGAGTGTGTGCTTGCCCAAGTCCCCTGTGCACAGGCACAGAAATGATGGAAGCTGGACCAGGTTCTTGGATTGTCCACCCCTTGTTGTTTTCCTCCCAGACCATGTGTTTGGGGTTGCATCATCCCTGTGGAAGCAGCAGAAGACAGGCCAGAATCAGTTGCTCCTTGCCTTACTGCCTGTTTTTCCACTGGTATTAAATTGTATTCCTGTGCATTCCCTTCAAGTTTAGGGTTGTGGCTGTATTTGCAGGGAGTACACATGACCTTGGAGTTATGGCTTCTTCTGATCATGCACTAATGTTTAGGATGAAATTGACAGAAGTAGCCAGAAAATTCAAAGTTCTAATGTACACTTATTTTTTTAAAGAAGGCCGTGCATTTAATAGCTTGCCTATATTGTGCATTCTGTATTTACCAAAAAACTTGCTGTTAATTTTGGGATAAGGATCTCAGTTATGAGGCCACTGTGATCTATGTAATCAATTTTCTGTTAATATAAAAAACCAAGCAGGTAGAAGTGTAGAAGAGGTGGGGGAATATTGTAGTATTCATTTTGAATCCACCTGTAATGAAATAAAATGTGAACTGTAAAGAAAAGGAAGAAACAACATGCAGCTTCTTAACAGCCTGGCTGTTTTGGGAAGTGGGATTAAAGACTGGTCTTTAGTTTAAGTTCCTGACTTGCACAGATCCCAGAGTGCTCTGGGTTTGTGCCTTGCTGCAGCCCTCAGCTGTCTCCAAGCCTGTGGCTTTCCTTGGGAAGGGTAGTTGTGAATTGGTATTGATTAATTCTACAACAGCTGTAAAACTTTGTTTCCCAAAAGATAGCACAGAGACTGAATTTAGAGAGCACTTGAGACTATTGTTGTCATTACACAGAATCCAAATGTCCTTTGTCAGGTGGTGTGGGACATTCCTGCTGAATACTGGCCCTGGCATTCACATATCTGCCAGTTAGTTACAGGTGACTTAAGTTCTCAGAGAAATTCTGTGACCTTTTCCATAGCTTGTGTGCTTGATTTCTTACACTGTCTCAAAGTATTTAGTTGTAGCCTCTGTCAAACAAGACTTTAGACCAGCTGAATTGTTTCTCTGATTAGGAATACCTTTTTTTTGGATAACTTTCTGCAAGACCTTGTACATTTAGGTAAGAACATTGTTATATTGCATGTATTGGAAATGGGGCTTTCTGTCCTGTCAAACACATCATGCTGGCTTAAGTGCTAGAGAGGAGAACATTGTGGTGTGCCCTTATGGTGCTAACTAGAGTAGGACCTAGGCCCAATAAATAGTGCCTCAGGTAGCAGAGTTTGCCAAGGCTCCTAGATCCTGATCTTTTGAAGTGAAGCTGGTGGTTGTGATATTTTTGCATGGTTCTGGCTGGCTTTCAGGCCAGGCCACAACGTCCTCCTAGCCACCTTGGTACCAAAGCTCTGCCTCCTACACGGACCTGCTGGCAAGATCTTCATACCCAGATTCTCTTTGTCTTCAGTTTTATAGCCTGCAGTGTACGTGGGTTAAATGCATGGTACAAGTATCTCCAGTTGGCACTGGGAAAATGAAAGAGATTGAAAAAAGATTTCAGGCTCCTGCATAGTTTGTTGCACATCTGTGATGTGGAACACTAATGCCTCATTAGCAGAGGCACTGGAAACTTGAGGTACCAGCTTGTCAGAGGGTACTGCTGGTCCTCACATCTGCTGTGAACTGCAATACAGTAACTTCTCTTTGCACACTTCACGTGTATTAGAAAGGTGCAGCAGTTTAAAAAGCTCTACCTTTTCTTCCTCTGTGCCCAGAAAGAAAAAGGAAAAGAGCAGGTCTTGTAAGGATGTTCAGACATCTGCCTGCAGCCTGTAGTCACTTCTCCCTGGAGACATCTACCTCTCTTCAGACTAGACGTGGCCCTTAGGCTGCCAGCCCAAGTTTTCTGTATTACATCTAGCATAGATGAATACAGGAAAGACAAATCTCCCCTTTCCCTACAGGGAGGAGAGGATGATTAAAAGGGCTTTTATAAGTATGTGTAGTACATTTATTGATTTCCTGTTATTGTTGGGTGAGGTTTTAGATTTGGGGGGTAATTTTTTTTTAACCTGAAGTTTCCCATGTTTATTTTATAAGGCTGATAATAGTCACCTAGGTTTCTATTCCAATAGTTTGTCTTCTGTAAATGAAGCTGCTTCATGAAAAATTTGCTTACACGTCTTAGCTGCAAAAGCATTCAGTGTTGATTAAATTTGAATGAGAGAAATATGAAAGTGCAATTTACAAGAAAATAAATTATAGACGTTATATTGAAACATTATAGAGTATATCTGGAAGTATTTTGATGTTCCTTTGTTCTGCGTGTTTTACCTCTTATCTCTGTTTGTCATTTCCTGTTTCTGTCTTGTGTTTTCAATCTACAAAATCCTGCTGTAGGCCAATGTTACGTGGTGGGTCAGCTGCTACCACTTCCTCTAACCCTCATCATGACAACACCAGGTAAAGAGCATTTTTTTGTTAGTCATGATCCACTCATTCTAAAATTCAGATTTCTGTTTCCCTCTTTCCAGTGATGTTATTTTAAAACACAATGCTGATTTTTATGCTGCCTCTCAACTCTTGAGATATTTCAGGCCTTTATTCTTTCCCCACCCAGGTCACCTGCCCAGATCTCAGTTGTCTGATAGATACCCTGTGCTGCAGAACTCTGACTCAGGTTAATGCGTGACAGGAGGCTCTTACATGACATGAGCTGTATAGTTCAAGTATTTGCTATTTAATAGGGATCTTGCTAGAAAATTTGGCCTTTCCTCACCTAGTTTGGAGGTGCTCTCAGTAACATGCCTGTGATTGATTGTTGGGTGTAGCTGGAGACCTTTTCACTGCCATTGTCTTGGCAGATTGACATCGTTTCAGTGGAACTGGGTAAAAGATTGACACATAATCCCATGGTCAGGAGGATGGAAAAAAAATAGTCCCTTCACATCCATTTTTCCCAGTTGCCATTTAGGCTTCAGTGTTTTCATAGAAATGGAAGTTAGATTTGTGCTAAAGTAGAAACTGGATTCAAGCAGGTGATTCTTCTCTAACTCAGGAATTCAGTTTTTGAAATGGCCCAAGAGATATCTCAAGGGGTTTCTTACAGGTAACCCTCTTGGTTTAACACTTGGAATGGTTTGGAAATTGTAGAGCAGCAGTGATGTGACCTGGGAGGGAGGCATGTGCATCTCACTGAAATGCTGACCCTCCCTGCCTTTTCCAGGAGAGGGTGAGGGACAGCTGTGCTGTAGATCTGGTGCATCTACTACTAATAAAAAAATGGCTACAAAAAGACCCTTGTAAGAAATCTCTTTGGCTTTCAGAAGACCTGGAGAGTAAGGAAAACTTGATATTTATTTATTGCAAATCTGAAGGATTTCACTGTTATTGAAGTCCAGACTAGTGGAACTCTCATGTAGAAATAGCAGTTATTATTTAGAAACAAAGTACTGATGAGCACTGATACATGGAAACGTGACAATTGGTCTCTTGGGGGAAGAGAGGCTGCTTGAGCTGAGGGCATTCTAGAGAAGTTTCTTGAAAGTGATGAAAGAACCTGCAGTGCAAAATTAGTTTCTGCACTTAAGTGCATTCTGCAAGCTCCAGGAATTCTGCTCATATTCTCGTTAGTTCAAGTTGACCATTAACTGTCATTAAATACTAAACATTCTTTTAGGTATATTCGTTGTCAGTTTGGTAGCCTTGGCATTATTTTGTTCCGTTTCCTAAGCTGTTTGCAGCAGTTGTTCATGGGTCCTAATGAGATAGGAAGTCAAGGGGAGCTAATACTGGAAAATGAGGTTTTAAGATAGAAAGTGAGAAGCTCAGGGGTTGGGGGGGGATCAGGAATTGCTTTTACCTGTTAGTTGTTGGAAATGAATCTGGTTAAGAGATAGCACTTGCATGATCAAAATACATACCTGTGTAGACTTTCTGCCACTTTTGAACTGATAATAAATGTTCCGTATTTATTTAACTTGTCCTGGAGTTGGGATAATGCTCTTTCTCAATTGCTACATTAAGAAAACTCAGAGTGCCCTGGGAACAAACTTTCTAATGCACACGAAGTTCAGCAAGCAGTGAGTGACTCTGC
The DNA here is from genome assembly GCA_013398115.1 of Falcunculus frontatus. Taxonomy (NCBI): domain Eukaryota; kingdom Metazoa; phylum Chordata; class Aves; order Passeriformes; genus Falcunculus; species Falcunculus frontatus. Next base: position 88,791 of record VZRV01000202.1, on the reverse strand, counting down.
ACTGGGCTCTGGTTGCCAGATTCTCTGCCTAAAATACAGAAATTAATGTGACTGAGGTTCTTAATCTCAGTAAGTGTCCCCTTGGGACGTTTAAGTATGTACTTAAGTAAGACACTTCACAAGTCTTTGGTTATTTCTACTCTTGCCAGGTCTCTTGGAACTTTGGCACTTTAGGTCAGGCAATGTTCAGGTTTCATGAATCAGTTAAATAACTGGAAACAGTCTTTGAGGAACCGTGTGTCAGCAGGAAGTTTCTGTGTGGAGAATCTTCAAAAATATTTAAGTGTGGAGAGCAATGAATCTGAATTCAGTCAAGCACTTACCCACTTCATATGTGTTTGTGCTTCACTCAGGATTCTACTGAAATGCAACTCTGTAACAGCTGCAAAAAAAAATTCTAATTCTTCTCTCCATCACTACCAAAATATTCATCTACTAGAATGTTGATAAAATATGGTACTTGCTGATCTGCATGGCTGAGACTGCTGAGCCTTCTCCTTTATTTGATAGATATGGTCTCTCCAGCTTTGATACGACACTCGAGGGAACACCAGATGACATGACAGTTGTAGATGCTGCCTCCTTACGAAGACAGGTATGTAAAGCATGGTAGTTGACAATATTAAGACAAAGCTGTAGTGGTAAAAGGGGGAAGAGGTGTTCTCTATGACTACAAACGTATCCACAAGAGGCAAAGCAAGGCCCCTCTCTGTGCCTCTGCTGGACTGCCCTCACATATCATGTATTGGTCTGGGAATCTGGAGAATCTGACTCAGTTTCTGTTCCTAAATATTAGGGAACAGAAGATCTGCAAGATCTGATCACTACTGATTGAAGACAGAAAGTCAAATTATCAACTGTGTAACATCCATCTATTTGAGATACTAATTTTACATGGTTATTTGGAAACTTCTAGAAAGTGTGGCAACTTTTAATGAAATATTAAAAGCCTTCATTTTTTTTTAGATAATCAAACTTAATCGCCGTCTCCAGCTCCTGGAAGAAGAGAACAAAGAGCGTGCTAAGAGGGAAATGATCATGTATTCCATCACTGTAGCTTTCTGGCTACTCAATAGCTGGCTTTGGTTTCGGCGCTAGACACAGCTCTCAGAAAGATTGACTAGTTGAAAATACCAACAATTTGCAAAATTCCTTGTTTCTGTTTCTGAATTGTATGCTGTTTTATAATGAATACACTGGAAACTTCCACCACAGATAAAGGCTCTAGAATTGCAGTATTAAAGGGACACCTTGTTCAGTTATAATGTATTTATTAGATTTGCATTGCAAATGCTGCAGTATCCTCCTTTGCATGCTTCTGTGTAAACATGGACCAGCCGATGGGGAGTCTGCTTTGTGCAGTGTGCCAGTGGTCTCCAGGACTAACCACTGGAGGTTTTGTTGTGGAGCGAAGAGAACAAATGAAATGGGATTGGAAAAAAAAAACAAAAACAAAGGAATAAAAAGTCATTTTTATTGTTTTGTTGTTAGATGCAATTAAACAATTGCACTAGTTTTCCTTTAGTCCAAGTAGTTTGAGGTGTGCCATAATCAAGGAGTGTGTCCTGTTTCATGAGTATGTTCCTTGTTTAAGTACATGTTCAGGTTGAATAATAAAAGGAATTCTTTGCTAACATGCAGATTGTCCAGAGGTGTGTAATATGTATTTTTTTTTAGGTTTAATTTTGCAGATGTTTTTCTATAAAATACATTTTTAAGCAAGTCAGTCTGTGAGTGATCAACATCTTATGGAGTACAAGATTTTGATGTAGTATCTTTAATAAAACTCTCTCAAAAAAAGACCAGCCCCAAACCATTGTTTAATATCATTTTAAGAGAATTTATCTGAGATTTTATCTGAACTATTAATCTTTAAAGTAAGTAGCAGCAGGTGGACATGTGAGAGCCCAGTGCAGGCTGCCATCCCCTGCGGGTTGTGGCGCTGCTGTCAGGGTGTGTGGTGGGGATGGGGAGCCAGCCTGGAGTGCCCTGGTACCAGGGTCAGTTTAGACATCCCCTGCTCAGCGTTTAGTAGAGATTGGCACTGAGGTGCTGAGGGAGCTCCCTGCAGCCTGGTGGCTTCATGCCCCTGCACGGCTGCAGCAGGCGCAGCCCCTTCCCCGCGGAGCACGGAACAGTTTCTCGTCGTGCCAGTGTGCTAGAGACCGGCAGTGACAGCGCACCGCTGCTTTGGAGGAAACCTTCCTTAGCACGGCTGGACCCAGCCCCCTGTGCAGGACCCTTTTTGGGCTGTAGAGGGGCACAGCGGGGTGAAGAGATGATGGATGATGCACAGCGGCTGCAGAAGAGAAGGAGCCGGGGTCTGTTTCTGCGCTGTCCTCGCTCACCCCGCAGCACTGAGGCCGCAGCGCAGTGCCCCGGCTGCCCCTGCACACCGGGACCCAGGGCGCGGCTGGGGCTGCACACAGGGCTCGGGAGCAGTGCCCTGGTAAGGACAGCGGATCCCGGGAGCAGCAGCGTGAGAAGGCCTGAGGATTAGACACAAGTGCTGCAGATGCCTGCAGGAATGCTGCTCTCATCCCTTTCCTGTGCTGCGGAGTCAGTGGGCTCAGTGTGTGGCTGTTGCTACTGCTGTCCAGGCTGCTGTACCTGCTTCTTTGGCTTCTCCCATAGGGCTGGGGCATGTATTTTTTCTGAGCTTTGTTTACTGTGTTCTGTGACTCCATAGGGGCGTTTGCTGTGCATGTTTTCTTACCGTGAATGTTCAAGTGTGTGCCTTTGTCTTTTGGTAAAGACGATAAAAAGGGCCAGGCCTGCTTTGCATATTTTCTGCATTTCCTGAGTTTTATACCATGACCTTTGCACTGAAGGTGTACTGTATGAACTCTGATGGTGCATATGAGGGCTGAGCGATTGTACAAAGAACTGTATAGGCGATAGTCATAAATAAAGCTTCTTTTAAGTGCACAAAACCGGACTTTGTCTTGCACGTGGGAATGGAACTCAAAAGATTTTAGAACGCCGCCACCTGAGGGGCCGCCCTTGGGGCACGTTCGGCGAGTGCCGCTGCCCCGGGACCCGCTGCGAGCTCCCCGGTCACACGGCAGGGCTGCTCGGTCACACGGCGGGGCTGGCCCAAGACCCGTTGCGAGTTGCTCGGTCACACCACGGCGCTGCCACGGCCTGAGCGCTGACGGGCGCCTGGCCTGAGGGTCCCACCCTAAATCCCCCGGCGGCCCAAGCCACAGCCCCGGCAATGCAGCCGCCCCGCTCCTGTTCTCGCTCGTGTCTCCGGGGCCGGGGGTGCCCAGCGGCCGCGGAGCCCGGGCCCGTTTCCGCCGCCCCGGCCGGGAGCNCGGGCGGCGCGGCCGATCCTGGCTGGGGCCGGGCGGGGCGCCGGGCTCGGCGCCGGTCTCGGCACCGCGCCCAGCACCGTGCCCAGCACCGCGCTCAGCACCGCGCCGCCCCCCGAAAAGAAGCGGTGGCTCCGGGCGTACCTGGAACTGCAGCGGCTGCAGGCACCTCCGCAGCGGCGGTGAGCGGCGAGGACGGTCGGGCGGGGCTCGGGGAAGGGGTGCGACGGCCCCAGAAAGGGGGAAAATCAAAATGTTTTGGCCCCGTCTGGTCATGCTGTGGAGCAGAATGGGTTGAGCTCCGCAGGCTGGCGTAGCCCCGGTTGGACGGGGCAGGCAGACGGTGATGCGGAACCGACGGTGTCTGACCCCAGGGCTTTAAATATTTGGTTTGGTATTCAAGCTCAGTTTCATTTCTCGTTCCCTTTCGAAAGGCGCGGGGCGGGTGACGCGTTCTGTTCCTGAGCTGGTTCCCTTTCCGTGCCCGCAGGTCCGAGAAGCCCAACTGGGATTACCACGCGGAGATCCAGGCCTTCAGCCACCGGCTGCAGGAAAACTTCGCTCTGGACCTTCTCAAGACCGCGTTTGTTAATCCCTGTTACATCGAAAGCGAAGAGGCGAGGCGCCGGCAGCTGGGGCTGGACAAGGACGCGGTCGCTCTTCAGCTGCAGGACAACACCGGACTTGCGGAGCGAGGGCTGCGCTTCGCCCGCGCTTACCTGGCGCAGTGCTTTGAAGGCGCCTATCCAGAGTTACCTGCAAAGGGCATAGAAGCACTTGTTAATTTTCTTACCAGTCAGGAACTTGTCTCTTATGTGGCTCAAAACCTGTCCGTACAGGACCTGGCGCTATGCAGGGATTTTCCTGCCCCACCAGACGTGCTGCAGAGGACGTTCCTCGCCGTGATAGGAGCCCTGCTGGAAAGCAGCGGGCCCGAGAGAACCGGGATCTTTGTCAGGGTAGGTTCATTAAATGCTGGTTTGTACTCGGATGGCGAGAGATCCAGGGAGGTTGGCAGAAGTTTGACAATACCTGTAAGAAGACAATTTAACAATGAGATCTGTTGGTTTTTGGTGGTGGTCAGCTGGGGTTTTGGGGGTTGGGGATTTTGGTGGGGTTTTTTTTCATTTAGAAGGCTGATCAAGAACATAAAATCATACACTTTTGGTTTATGATGGTGATATTAATACTTGCTGAAAGTTGCTAAGGGAAAGCATTGTATTCCATGCACTATACTATCAGATAATGAAATTATTCCATGTGAGATTTCATATATCTTCAATTTATAAAAACCCTGTTGTATATAAACAGGGATGAGTTCATAGGTCTTGCATGTAGGAGTGCAAGCCCCTGAAGATATTTCATAAAAAAATATTCGATTAAAATTCAGTGTGACAAAGTAGTTCTAGCAGCTATTGTTTCAGTCACCCTTTTCACTTATTTTAGTTTTGCTATGGAGAAGTGTTTGTTAAAATGTTTTTCCTGGTACAAAACCATTGAGAGGTGTCTAAGAGCAAGGAGCACTGTACAGACAAGAGTATGATCCAAACAGGTGAAAGACCCATGGGTTTGCACGTTCCCTTGTACTGTCACAACTCCTCTGCTGTCACAGTTCCTCTCTCTGGCTGGAGCTGTCCCTTGCCTGGGTCTGGGGCTGACTTTGCCCTGGGCACACGTCTGTCAGTGGCTGAACCACAATTAGACACTCAAGCACTGGGATGGGGCACTGAGGCAGCTTTATCATTCATTTCAGCAATTCATTGTCAGTTATTGTCTCTTGATGCCGTATTTTCATTTGGAGACACCAGAAACTCAAGCCATTAATTGTAACTTCTACATATTCTTGTTTAGGACTTTTTTATTCCCCAGCTGATTGGAAAAGACCTGTTTGAGATCTGGGAAGTTGTAAATCCTATGGGCTTACTGGTAGAAGAACTGACCAAGAGGAATATCTCTGCTCCAGAACCAAGAATTACCAGGCAGTTGGGAGTCAGCACAGTTCTGCCAGTCTACTTTGTTGGGTTGTACTGGTTAGTGCAATATTGATTGAAAGTTAAATGGGTTTAATTGGAGGAGAGGGGAGGAGGGAGGATGGTCTTTTACTTTCTACTCGTGCTTTTCGGTCAAGTTGTTCCAGAAAAGAAACCTGATAGTAACTTCCATATGAGCTTTTTAAGCATTGGCCACAGCTCGCTGTGGTGATGCATAAACAGTCTCTGATTAAGGGCTCCAGAGGCTAAATGAGGTGCACTAAAGAGCTTGGGTGTGTTCTGGGTGACCTGACACAGGAACTTTGGGAACAGCATAACCACGTGGCTTCAGAGGGACCACGGATGTATCCAGGGCTTAGGCAGGCATAAAGAGACATCAAGAGAGGTGGGATGGAAGAGAGACTCCTTTTGAGTTCTGGAGAAGCGTTTTAATTTTCAAATCACCAGCACTGTAAACTGGGCCATAGGAGTGTCTGTGTCCAGGCAAGACTTAGGAAGTTCCAGTTGTCCCTGGTGCACTTGTGTCAGGTGTGGTCAGTGCTTCTCCTGGTCTCTTGCCTGGGAGTGACATCGCTCCTGAGGGGCAGAACAGAACCCACATCACTGCTGCTTTCCTAAAGGAGCCACAGGTAAACACATGGGAAGGCTGCCTTCACTTGTTCTGCTTTACCCTGCTTTGGTTTCTGTACCTCGTAAGATATTTTTATGAAAAAGAAAGGAACTTCGATTATTTCTCTTCTGGAATGTGTGGTGCCCTTCCCTGCTCCTATTTAGTGCCCATAGGTGTTTGTTAAACAGAGCTGAGCATGTAATTCATAACAGACAGAGCTTCTCTGTCAGTCCTTTTGAAGCAGTTTGATATGCTTCCTTACCAGGGGAGGAGAAAAGACAAAAGCATTTCAGTTCCTGTTTAAGCTTACCAGAGTAATGAGTTTGCATATTTTTCTCAAGGCTAACAAATGGAATGCTGCAAAGAGTCAGTGCTGTGTTAGGAACCTAAATGAACAGTGTTGTTCTTCCAGGAAATGAACACATTTCTGATCTGAGTTTCATTATTGAATATACAACCTTTGCAGGAAAGACCAACAGAAGCGTTTCTATTGTGTGTATATAGAAATCAGTATTCAGAGACATTGGAGAAAAACCAGTCTGTTCTATTCCCAGTACATAGCAGTGCTCAGGGTTTCATGATGAACATGGCCGTAATTTTGGTTTTTTCCCCCAAGTGATAAGAAGATCTTGGCTGAAGGCCCTGGTGAAACACTGCTGGCTGCAGAGGAGGAGGCTGCACGCGTGGCACTGCGGAAGCTCTATGGATACACAGAGAACAGGAGACCGTGGGATTACTCAAAACCCAAACAAGGATTGGCAGCTGAAAAGGCAATCAGCAGTAACTAGATGCTAAAAGACATTTCTGGTTGATCTTAAAAATTAATGGCTTCCATGCTGAATATAGGTGTATTTGGAAAAGAAAATGCAGTTTGTTTTTCTGGTCTTCAGTGCTTGAAACTTCCAAATCCAATATGATGTTAAATAAAGCCTTTTCCTTTTGCACAATGTTTAGTGTTTGCTCATTTTTCTAAATGTAACAGAAGTGCCCTTAGTCTGAATTTCTGCCTTTTGGCTGAGAAGTTTTTTTGTACATCACAGGAGACTGTTTTTAGTGATGTTTATTAATGTGTGACGAAATCTCACTGTACAGAAAGAGGATTCATGAATGCTTCCTTAGAGATTGTTTGGAGAGGACTGTTAATAAGCTGAGTTGAATTAACATATGCAACATCAGCCTTTGGATTGCATCTGGATTCCTGTGTCCTTAACCTTGTGAAAACTATCAAGTGTGATGATGATCCTGACACTGTTGGGGATCCAAACTTCGGAGGTCTCACTGCTTTCGTACAAACTTATTTGCCATATGCACTGGTTTCTGTTGTTGGAGCACGCTCTGAAAGATTTTTAAAATTTATAAAAGTGTCTCTATTGCAAAATGAGAAATAAGTGAAAATAAGGATCATGAAGGCCTGAACCTGAAGAAATTGGAGAACATGATTTAATGATAGGCTGTAAGATAAGCTTTTTCTCTTTTTCTCCTTTTTCTCTTTTTGGTATTTTTCCTGTTTAGTCCGTGTACTTTGATTTAAGCAGTCACATGACTGAAGTATTGGATTCAGTGAAATCAGTGTTTGCTGTGTTTGCAGCATCTGTAGCTGTTTTAGTGTAACTCCAAATGAATGGAAAGACACTTGGGAATAACAGGCACTTGGGTGATGTTCCTGTTAAATGTCATAGACACTCAGCGTGTCTACCAGAGGGCAACAGATGTGTGAGAACTGTGGCTCTTCTGGAATAATTTTCTTTAAAAATGAGTGAGAGTCTATTACAAACTGGAGTGAGCCCTGCAAGGAAGAAGCTTGTTTGGGAAGTGTTTCCTGCTTTATCCCATTGTAAGCACTGATTGTAAAAGAAGACACCAGGTAAATAAATGTGCCTTCACTAATGGGGGGGGAGCAATCAGGCAGGTGGCCATTCATCCAAGGTTGATACTGCTGTCCATTGCAACACATCCTTTGGCCCACAAGATGGATTTAGGAAAGGACACGTGGCAGCTAAAGGTCCTGGCTGCACTGAGGGACCATCGTGGCTGGCTCTGTCAACCCAATGGAAACAGATTTATTTGTGTTCTCAAGCAGAAGGAGTCTGTGTGTGACTCCCAAGTGTCTCCAGTACTCATTGCCCTGCATTTTACCCAGTGTAAAACGCTGATGTGGCTGGAGAGCAGCGGGACCTTCCTGCTGCCTCTGGCATGGGAGGTCACACGAGTAAGAGCTGGAATACAAAAAAGAGAGCAGAAAGATCAGCCCAGCATAAAATATGCATAAAATTGCTTGTGTTAAGTTAAAAATTCCAGCTAGGCAGTCTATTACCACTTACATAAGCAAAGCCAATAAGGTCACTATATTCCAGGGGAATAATAGCAAAATGTGAAAAGATGATAAAATTACTCATGCTATTTTTAGTTTCCAGATGAGGTTATTGCTCTTTACCTATTTTAAAAGGACAATAGTGAAGGTGGGGTTTTTTACAGCCAAAGTTACCTACTATTTTATTATACATATTTAAGTATTTTCAGATAGAGAAGTAAATTGCGGTCAGTTTACCTTTAAAAATAACTAAGATCTGCTTACTATGGCTTTATAGTTTGGAATGTGGGCATAAGTCCTAGGAGAAGTGGATTACTGAATACTGTGCTGGTAGAAGCTGAGTGATGCAAGATAAATCAATTTACTGTGTGGTACATGTATGGAATGTGTTGAGATCAAATGAAAAGACAGTTTGGGGACATGGGAAGAAAGGACTGGGTTTTTATAGAGGTGTGACTGAAAAAGGAGTTTTTGTAAGAAAATGTGTCCTATTTTCAAATTTCTAAAGGTCAGAAAGCAATTTCATATGGTATCTGTGCTTTAATTTCAGACACTCAAAATGTATTTCAGGATTTACAGCTGTACTAGTGGGATCATTTACATACTTGAGATTACTAACCTTCTTCCTTGTTTTTTGAACCAGTAGCCATAAATCATATTTAAGTGGTGTTAAAAGATTTGTAAGATCTACAGAAATGAGTATCTACAAAGTGTGGTGAAAATGGCAGCTCAGAAATATTGTTCATGAAATTCCATGCAGTTTTGTCTGAAAAGTGCTTTTTGAGCTGCTTGGATTAGTGCTGAGTACAAGTGCATTTATGTCTCTCAGCCATTGTTCCTTTCACAGTCACATTTTATTTATCTTTCAGAGAGACAGTAGATTGAGCAGCATGTCAGTAATGACTGACAGGAATCAGGACAGTTTATTCTTGCAATCCACTGAAGAACTCAATGATTATTGTCACAAAAACTACATTTGTAAACTCACTAAACGGCAGGAAAGGATAGTCACCTAAACTTGGTTTTTTTCCAAATGTTAGATAAATCCAATGTGTGAGTGGTCTCGGATTACTCTGTTTCTGTCATCTACATCCTTTGGGTTTTTTTTTTTTTAAGTGTTGTAGAAGTAATTTTATTTTGAGAAAGATAAGAAAAGTTCTATTCCATTGGTCCTAGCTAAGTGATTGGTGAAAAACTTAATATGGTTTCACGCACTGTTGTTAAGTTGCTTCTGTTCTCAGTTTGTGCCTTTGCTCCTGTGTCTCAGCAGTTCAGTGATGTGACTGAGCACCCAGTTCTATCTCCTTGTTTTCAACTGCAGCTTCTGGTTACAATAACCAGATATTTCGCTGAAATTTTCTGTTAACATAAAAAAAGTTCAGGAATAATTCTTAATTGTTGCTGTGACTTAAAGGCAGGAGATAAAAACACAGTCATTTCACAGTTACCTCTGTGTTAATTCAGAGTTTGAAATTGCTGGTGAAAAGTCAAAGCTTTTACTGGTTTATGATATCTATTTTTTATTTCTTACAATAATCTGTTGGGTTTTATGATAAATCAAAAATTTAGATGAGAGGCTCTGGTGTTATGCTGCTATACAAAGCCATGAAGAATTCAAAACATCAAAAGATGTGTTGTCATTGTGTTTTGCAGGGCAGAGGGAGGGGCTGATGCAGTACAGACATTAGAAGAGCCCTACTTTGTCCTTAACTTTACTGAGTGCTGTGGTAACTTTAAAGAGGCTCTGAACTACTTGGGTTCTCTTACCTCAGAGCTTTGAAGTTTAATATTGAGAGATGCATTTAGTGTTGAGAAGCAAACACTTCTCAACAAGGACAGATTGTTTTTATCTTTCCAAATCGATTCCCCAGATGTAACAGCACTAGTTTTACATGTTTCCCGTTTCAGCTTGCCTAAGAAATTAAAGATCCAGTGCTCACCAGTTGGTCGGTAAATAGCCCCTGTTGTAGTGTGATGCTGCAGAGTGGGAACAGCTGCTCTGTGTGACAGAATCAGAGCATTATTGAAGGCCCTTGGTGATCCCTAAATCACAGGCACACTGCAATGCAGCTCTTCGTGGTGCACATAAAAACTGGGCTGCTCTTCTATGGAAAAAGGGTAGCTCTAGGGAGAAGGTAAACATCATCATCATCATCCCTTTCTATTTTTGTGTGATAAGTGTAATGTTTCTGCCAGTCTGTGGCAGCTGTGCTGGGGACTGTGCTCTTGAACTTAGAGGTTTATATTCAAACATGTTAATTTTGGATACATTAAGTCTTTCACTCCTGTTGCTCCAGCTGGGGACAATTACAGAACCTCACTTTTCTGATATGGAAATTAAAATTTATGCTTTACCTCTGGAACTGTTCATTGCCAGTTGTGCTCACTTGTTCTTTATCAGAAGAAACCTTGATTTTATTGATGTTGAGGAATTTTGCATTTAATTCCAATGAGATTAAAATTTCATTGAGTTTTGAACGTGCTTGAGAGCTCCCTTTTAAGGGGCATCTCAATAGCTCTGCAGACCTGTGTTTTCCCTTAATTAGTCTGGGATGCTTACATAAATCAGAGCAACATTTGTTTTTCTAGCTTGAGTAACATTTTTAGATTAATTCTTACCTGACCTTTTTAGTTTAGTCCTGAAGGCACCCTTTTGGTTTAAAGCACCTGATTTTGTTACTTTATGTAGGAAACCAAAATTAGTTGCATCAGTAGGTAAGAGGGTCTATTAAAAACGTTTTTTTCAATAGTAATTTAAATAACCTGGCCAATGTTTATGTAGCATTTCTGAATACTAAAAATATGCAACTTTCAGAAAAAAGTTCTAAAAGATGTTTTGATATCTGCCTTCAAAGAGACTTAACACTGTTTAAGGCAAGTTATTTCAGGAGACAATGGTGAGCTGTAGTCCTTTGCTCCTGGCAAGAGATTCCACAGTTTCATGATTCCCACATATTTAGCCAAGTATTGAATCAAATCTTCATTTTGTCAATGCCAATGTATTTGTGGCTTTCTGCAGGCTGTGCCATGCACTTGGGTGGGGAGGAAAAGTGCCCCTGGCAATTTTTCAATCTTAGAGAAGGGAGAAAATAAGTACTTTTGACTGGTATAGGAGATCAGTTTCTGAAGTTTTTAAGTTTGGAAGTTTGAAAATGTTCTGCTCTCACGTACTTGACCATTTCTAGAGAATGATGCCACATAGCAGGTGGTAAATGAGGATAGACCCACTGCCACATTGAGACAGCGGATTTGTGGGGATGTATCCAGATTTGGGATGAATATCTCTGAGGTAGAGCAGGGGATATTGCCAGGTCAAACAATTAAGCTAAGTGGAATGAAAAATCAGTGTGCTTTCCTTGAGGCCGAAGGAAACACACAGATGGAGCACCACTGCCCTACATTAAACCTAAACCTATGAGAGAAACTTCAGAGTAATTGGAGTTCAAAGATAGCGTTCTGAAACCTGTTCTTGTGGAGTATCTCCTTCACAGAGACAGTTCTGCAAAATTAAGAAAATACTGTTGAAACTAAGGAAGTGTCACAGAGTTAGTCCTGTAAGAGGAGGATTAACCAGGGGAAGCATTCCCACCACCAGAGGGCAAGGATTTGTCTAAAAGTTCTGGCTTGGTTAAATAAAGAAATCCAGTTACTTTATTGGTTATTTCAGTAGCATGAGGAGGCACAGCTTTATCCTCTAAGTTACTGGCAAAAATATTGGTATTTAGGATGACAACATAAAAAAACAATTTGTGAAAATAATTCCAACATCAGGGAATGTTTAAGAAGGAAAAGAGTCCAGAGAGAAAATGGCTTCATTAGTTGAGCTAGTTGAATGTTAATGGAAATTATTCTCTTTAATCTCGTGATGGGGACTGGAAATGTTTATAAAATATTTTTTATAGTCCATCAGGAAAAATACAATGGCCTAATCTAAAAGTGTGTCTGAAGGTTTCCTATTCCATTACACAGACCTTCTGATCGAGTAACACCTGTGGCAGTGGGCTTGGGAGAGCTACTTTTATAATTTGATTAGGCTTTCGTTACTAGGGAGCTGATGGGTTTGGATTTGAATGATTACCCTGTCATTTTCTGTTTATAATATCAGAGTACAGTTCCATTTTCTTTCATGTTTCTTTTGCGGTAGAAATATATGGTAAATATTTAATTTCTATCTCAAATATCACGTGATGCTATTTCAGCATGTTTTCAGTCAGGCAGTTTTCAACAACCTGTAGCCACCAGGCAATGAGACAATAATTGGAGAAGAAAAAAAAGGATGACATTCCTATTGACAGTTAGCAGATTCCCCCATGGCAATTCATTATTGCTTCTACTGCTCCTCTGATTACTTTAGAATGAACTCAGATGCCCACACCCACACAATTTCACTTCAAGACCCACAGCATTGCACATTTTTTTCCCAGCTGCTGCGAATCTGCCCTGACAGTGTCCTGTGACTGCAGGCACGATGTCCAAGTGAGGTTTGTGAGGATTTCCTCGATTCAGGCTGTGTGCTGCATGACCAGCAGGCAGACTGCGGAAGTTCATGGAAATCTAGACCAGTAGCAAACTGTTGATTATTCCCAGGTTTCAGAATTAGGTCATTTATTTCATGGTTTATTTCTTTGAAAGTTTCTTGTTGAATTTATTAGTTCCTAATTGGTTATTTCAACCAGGCACTGCAAGCTTGGCTGTAAGATCAAGTGTTTGGGAGATGATCATGGATCAGGTTGAATTTGGTTGATCTCATATATAAAACCAGGCTATTTAAAAATAAGTTTGAACTTTTTTTTTCTTGATTGGAGTACTATACTCATCATTTCCTAGTAACCAAAAACATCAGGGATAGATGATAACAACAAAAATTATAAAGTTTAATAAAATTTGGAATAAGCTTCAGAATTTTCCTTTAGAGAAAAACTCCCCCTGTTGCAGAAAGGATTTGTTGCTAGTGACAGTACACACCACTGAGTTATCCGACTCTTACTAGATAATTTTTGAAACCTGCAAGGAATAGTTTTATGCTTCAAGATAATTTCCTGTTTTGAAGCATAACAATACATCATTTAACATGAAGATGTCATTCCAAAGAGCTGTGACAAATGGTTATTTGGATTTCATTATACAAGGGGATGACACTGGCTGTCGAGAGGATCGAGGGCAATTGTGGGCGTTGCCTGGCAATGCTGAGAGGCTGCAGCAAAGAAACAAAACACATGGTACTTCAAAGCAAAGCTGAGACTGCAGAGAGTACTCTGAACATTCACTGACTATTTATAATGAGAAAATACAGAAAGAACTAAGCCTTTTGGCAGGTGGGTTTGAACAGTGATCTCTGTCCAGGAGTGTAAAATGAGTTTACCCTGGCAAATGCTTAGGTCAGTATCAATGGAAACTTTTCAGTAATTACTATGAAACCTTTCTGTGTTAATTGTTCCTTTGCTTAAATTGGTTTCGTTTTGAATGATTACACTCCTAATCAGCAAAGTTGTAGTATGCAGCAATGCACAAAGCTCCTCCATCTCCTCTATCTCCTGCCTGCATGTGTCCCCATGGCAGCTGGGCAGATACCTGTGGGCACAGAGGGACGTGCAGGGAGGGGACAAGAAGCTGGAGGTTTCAGAGCAGTATTTATAAGCTGGCTATGACTACATCAAACCAGAACAACTGGAAAGCTGGACCTTAATTAATAAAGCACTGGGGTCTGAAACAACCACACACAAAGAGGAGCAGGATGTAAAACCTCTCCATATTCATAAAGTGGATCTTGATAATTTAGGAAAGTTGGGGTAAACTGAGAAGAGAGATCTAAAAACATGATACTAGGAGGGTTACAAACTCTAACAATTACAAGAGACTTGATTAAAAATCCTACTTTGTAAGAAATACTATGCTTCCTTAACAGCTTCTGTAATACTTTTGTTTCCATATTTTCGATGATTTATTAACTGTCAGGTTCCTTCTCCCTACCAATTTTCCTCATCCATGAGGAAATGCCTAGCCTAGAGGACCTTGTTGGTGGGGGTTTCTTCCATTTGTATAAAATCTCTTGCACATCAGGGATGTTTTTCTCAAATTCCTGTGTTTATGTCAGTAAGACACTGCTATTTCTGCTGCTGTTATCCCAAATTTTTCATTCACTGTGCTGTTTCAGAGTATTTATTAATTCTCTTGCTTGTCCACAAACGAAAACAAGGTTTTGTTCTATTTAGGTTGCAATAATGTTCTGAACACTTACTCTTTTCCCATTTCCAAAACACAATATAAAGAATATTACTATGCACAACATGCCTTAATTATTCATTTGTTTCTGGTGGTTGTTTTGTTGTTGGATTTTTGTTGTGTTGTTTTTGGGGTTTTTTAAAAATTTATTTAATCATGTAACTAGTAAATATTAAATATTCCTGTCATGTAATGAAAAACGCTTCTTTTTCATGTCAAGTCATTTTGGTTAAGTCACATGAAGATATGCATTTCTCTTTTTTATCTCCTGGTTAAAAAAGAGTTTTTCTAATTGACAAGTGCTTTCAAAACCAACCTTCTTAGTTGAAATTCTCACACGCTGTTTCCAAGAGACATGTCTGTCATTGCCACTTCACCAGAGAATGCATTCTTGAATGAAATCTTAATTTTTTTACAGCTGTTTGTAACTACAAGTATGGCTTGCAGTGTTAAAAACAGTTCAAGGCAGGACACTGCAGGTGCTCTTGCTGTACAGGAGAAGGTACAAGAGGTCTGAATGTCAGGGGATTCATTTTTCTTGTTAAACTAGTTATCTAAACAATCTGAAAGTTTGTTTTTGTACTGCTGAAGAAAATGACATGGAAAGAATGTGCTAAAGCATTACTAGGTTTACCACTATTTTTCCCATGTATGGATTGAGATTAGGCTTCTCCTGCAGAAAACCTCCCCCAAAAGGGTATTTGCAGCTACCAGGGATTATCCATATCCACTCACTCCAACTGCAGGAGCCTGTGCTACATTCTCTGGGGGATCTTTCTGTCTGTTGTGCATCTTGTTAGTGCTTTTACTTTTATTTGTTTATGCTACCAATCCTAAAGCCCTTCTCACTGCAGTTTGAGCAAAACAAGTTCTCAAAGATTAATGGAAAAAACCTTGGTGACAACATCTCAGATTTTAAAATTACAGTAGTGAGAAACATTACACTAAAGTTCATGGAATCGGGTTTATTTTTGTAGTTGTCCACTAAAATATTTTCTTTCAGAAATGAGGTGACTGAAAAACTTAATTTTCCCATATTCCCATGACATAGATTATCTTCTGTATTCTTTTATTTGAATTCTGACATCTAAAAGCTCTATTTCCTAAATTTGCCTCTTTTGTTATGTCCATCTCCATTGCTTTACTCGAAGATACTGTTCTGTTTCATCCCATTTCGAGTCCAAATGGATGTTTTCATGATGTTTAGCTATTCTGACACTTGTTATATTCATTGATTTGTGCAGTGCAGTGTACAAAACTTTGTTTACCAGGCAAGATTCAAACATTACTACATTGGAGTCACTGATTTACAATCTCAGTGTTTCAGATCATGCAGTGCATAACAGGTATTTCGTGACTTGTCTTGGCAACTGTGACTCAGTACACCTTTTTTCTTCTTTTTTTGTCCTTTTTCATTCTTTATATAATCAGGTTGCCTTAGAGAATTAGAAAGTTATGGGACCTGTTTTCTAGATACCAGTTGTAGACACTCCTTCAGGATTTCCACAAGCACTGAAAGATGTCTGCTCAGAACAGTTAATTCTACTCTAGTGTTTTCCAAATCAGCCCTCATGTGATGTTTATTAAAATAAATAAAATTCTAGGGAAGTATGAAGGAGAATTTGTGAGTTTTGTAAAGTGTGGGCAAATGAAAGAACACTGGCTGAATATGCTATTTCTCCTATCTATTGTAATATTCTTTCCCTCAGTGAAGATATTTGTGAAATTACCTGTAATTCTTTTTGCCCAATCTAAAGCACTTCTAAGACAGCACTAACCAATAGCAGTTTCCACAAATTAGACTGACTAATCAATAATTTAGATTCATTAGTGGAAAGGAACAAAGGCTTCTGTTCACTCCCATGGGAGTTTTACAGAAAACAGTCAGGAAATGCTCACCATCAAGTGGAAAAGGTACTGAAGAATTGAACTTCAGAATACACTGGGCTTTAAATACAAATCTCATTTATATGTCAAGAAATAACTTAAGTTTTTAAACTTTAATGTGAAAATGAAGTTGTTCCCACTCAGAGAGCTGGGAGAGCATTTCCTGGTTCAGTACTTTATGTAGCCAAATACTACAGAAGCTGTTGGGGTTTAGATGTCTGTTTAGATTCTGTCTCTCCCTCTTCTAATTTAGAACCAAAAGTTAAGAGTTGAACTATCTTTTCACCATCGAGTTCTGTCTTTCACATGTTTGTCTCCTTACGTTGGGGTTTTTTGCATCCTTCTCAGTTTGTTCGTATCGGTTCCACAACTTCTTTCTTCTACCCATAGACTCTGGGCTGCCTTGTGTATTGCTGACATTCCTGTGGGATGTTCCAGCAAAAGTAAAATATTATATGACTTACCATTATATTGCTATTGCTGTTATAGGATCAAATATGAATATACTTACTCTGTGGTTTAAAGGGTTCTACTCTCCTCTGGCATGGTCTTCTGAAAGGATGCATGAAACAAACATTTTACCAAAACTTCTGTGACAGTTTATAAAGCATCATTCAACTACAGGACCTTACAGATGAATGATAAACCGATACAAAACAAAAATCAGTAATAGAAACACTGGCACATACTCTAAAATATAAATATACTGTAAAGATCAACTTAAAAATTAAATGCATTCACCTTGCATACAAGATATTCCTATGACAGATATTTTGCCTTCACTGCAACTGTATATAGGCATGTTCTTTCCGCTACCTAGTCTGTGATTACAAACTGGAATGTGATCTTGTGCACTTAAGGCATGATGGAAATTCAAGAACTGTGTCAAATAAAAGGGCAAGGTTGAAATATTGATAACCTTTCAACATCACTGGCCAATCTAGAAATCAGGAAGAGAACCATGTGGTGACTGAAAATCATTTCCTACCCCATATTACTCCAAATGAATTAGATGTATGTCACACAAAAAAAACCCATGACATTAAAAAAATACAGACCACTAACTTGTTCATTACCAGAATCCCAAGATGATGTGACTGTGCCTTTCTCTTTATTGTGAGGCCAGTTTCTTATTCACAGCTGTTATGGGTAAGAGCAGGGCTTTCCATCATTTACCTTTTTAAACTATGTTAATGTCATAGCAGTGGGTGGGAAATGTCCAAGGGAAATGGCATTGCAAGTAAAGATAACGTTGTAATTCAATCATATTTGTCTGACCATTTTCTTGCATTAAATTGTCCAGATTTAAATAACTGTCAGCAGGTAGTATGATTTATATAATCATTACAATGACTTTCTCCTGTTCTGATCTCTTACCAAAATGTATCTATTCATTAATAAAAAGCTACTGCTTGAATAAGGCCAGGCACAGACACACTAATTTATGTTCAGAGGACTGAATAGAGTATATCAGTGAACATTCTGGCTGTGTTCTTTCCTAGAATTTTCAGAAAATCCTTCATATACAAATATTGAGGTAGCAGTTTACCACCGAGCCGATCTACCTAATCCCAGGATTAGTTCTGTATACCCATCAGTAGAGAAGCAAGATGGATTTAATAGCCCATTAGCCTTTCAGCATGATAATTTTCACGTCACTTATCCTACTGGGTTAATTGCTTTAAAGTGGGTATTATTGACCTCAATCTTAGTGGCAAATAGAGAATGTCTTACTCATCTCCCAAATGTACATTCTTAGACTCTTCTTTCTTTTGGTCCTGAAAATAAATCTCCTAGATTATGTGTTTGTATATTATGATTTATACCCTATTGGCCCATATTTAAGAGCTTACTGAAGCAACATCTTTCAGATATTATTAACCATGACTGGAATATTAAATTCTGTTTCTTATGTAAAGAGAAATGTTGCAAGCGTAAAAAAATAATTGTTTTACCTCTTGTTAAGAAATTAATTTTAATGCTAAAAGCTGTAGCAGGTGCAGCAGGGATTAAGCACTTTTGGAATAAACAGCTGGCCTGTATATTTCCAACTGCAGAAGTCTGGTCATTAGAAGGAGAGAATGAAGAACAAATTTGGATAGAGAAGCTGCAGGAAAGGAAATTCGGGTTCTAGGGTAGAGAAACAGAAAAATATATGATGAAAAAGAAAATCAAGGAGTAAAATTGAAGAGCAGAGGTTTTGTTCATTTGTATTATTTGTGGATTTTTTTCCTTCAGTGATTTAGAGAAAACACAGGCCAGCTGCTTTGAGGGAATTAATGCTAGCTGTGAGCAGCAAAAAAATAGAAAAAGCTGGAGTGGAAGAGGAGCACAAGTTATGTTACTGCTTGCAGGAAGGTGAAACAGGGCTGGAAGTTACCATAGCCAGTTTTTAGATCTGTATGTGTCAAGAGTGTTACACATACAGTTATACATAGGTCCTTGGATTCCTTAAGCAGTGGTTCCTGTGGGAAACAGGAGGGTAAGATTTAGATACCTGGTTGTAGGAACCCAAGGTTTGGAGCAGGTGTGCCCACAGACTCTAGAAGAACCAAAATCCCACAGATGTCATTTGTAACACGGTGTGGGCTCACACACCCCTGAAGTCTCATTCTGTAGTTTCCTGGGGTAAATTTGCTTTATGAGATATAGAATGGGGAGGCTTGGTATTTACAAAAAGGGGTTTCTAAACCACATTAATGTTTACATAGGTAATTTATCCACTAGTGTAAGCCTATCTTGGTTCGACAGGCTTGTCAAATACCAGAATAATGGCAGAACTGTTTCTTCACAAACCAAATTGGAGCCATAAGATTCCTACTGAACCTTCTGATTGACTTAAACAGTGCTAGAATTTTCCCTGGGAGCTCAGTTCTACATTTTACTGACAATGACAGTGTCAATGTCAATGACAGTGATGTCGTTTTCATTAGCAGCTGTTCCTGTGTGACATTCACGTGAGTACAGTCGTGACACGAGCAGTCGAAGCTGCATGTTCTCGCTTCGGTTACAAACCACCTTTGACTCTGGTTGAAACAAAACCTGACCGCATGTAGCAACTCTCTGCTGCAGCAGGTGTGTGGCCAATCCCTGCTCTCCAAAGGATTTTCCAGGAAAAAAAAAAAACCAACTTGTTTTTTAACCTTCAATTTTTTTTTTCTAAATTTAGGTCATCTGCATTAGGTCGTTTAGGTCATTGGCAAAGGTACAATGTTAGCATGTTTTGTAAAAGGCAAAATAAAGGAAACCTTCTGAATAACAAGAATATCAGCATTTCATAGAGAAGTGAAAAATCAGAGGAAGCAGTGAGGATTTGGTCCTTATAAGACTGGAAATATTTCCTATTTATTCTTATGAATGTTATTTAAGCATTGGTGATTATTTAGTGATGTTTATGTTTCACTATGAACAGCTCCTGCCATCCATACTAGGAAAAAAATGAGAGCATTACCTTCTGTGTTTAAAACTTAGAACTGGTTGATCAGCTCATGTAAATTAGCACATCCAGGGGAATCAGAAGAGGAAGGACAGATTACTGATGCTGAACACCTAGTCCTAGATTTTTAAACTAAAACTATGAGGAAAACACAAGTGGATCAGATCTTGCTCCTATGTGTACTGATGTCAGGGACACAAAACTGGACCCTAAATACATTGCACTGGGAATCATTAAACCTTGAAAGATTTTAATCATACATAGTGTTGCTGGGGTGTTATGTAAATGAAATCACTGAAATACGAAGTGCACTGACTTTTTTTTTTTCCACATTGATTTTGCACACTGTTGAGAAGTATTCCTTCAGGCACCTTTGCGTGGAAGAAACACGTATTTTGTGGATCAGGGGCTGATTGGGGTTTCCTCTCGGGTACCAGATGGACGTGACTGCTGGCTCTGCTCTCACCCCTGATGGGGGAGCGGCCAGCCAGGCACCAAATTCCCAGAGGGAAACCGTGCATTTCTCACCTCCGTCCCGAGAAAGTCAGACCCCCGTGAGGGTGTTCTCCTCACAAATCTCGCTGCCTGCTGCAATCGGCGCTGACGATCCTCACGGAACCTGGGCCACCCCGCTGCCACCAGCCCGTGCCCTGGGTCATCCCCGCCGCCAGGACCCCCGGACACTCACTCTGGGAGCGGGAGCAAAGCCCCCGACGGGACCGGGAGCGCCTCCGCTCTCGCCACGCTCCGTGACTGAATTTCCAGACTTTTAGGACACAGAGGGACACCGGCAGCGCTGGAGCGGGGGCGAGGCGGGTGGTCGCTCTTTCACGGAGCACCTCCCGGTCTCCCCAGCCGGCCTGAGCCCACCGCCCGCGTGCGGCTGAGGGGCGGCGGGGACCGCCTGGCGCTCACCCCGCGGTGTGAGGGGAACACCTCGCTGAGCGGAGGGACGATCTCCTCCTCCCAGAGAAAAGGCTAACTGCACTTTTTATTGATATCTTTCCATCGGGATTCTCCACAGAACTAACCCCGCTGCCCTCTCCCCCCGCCCCGCCGGGTCACGCGGGGTGACTCGGGCCCGCGGGAGGCGCCGCCCCGGACCGGGGTCGCGGCGTGAGGGGAGGGACGGGCTGTAGCGCGTCCTCCCAGGCGGAAGGGGGCGCTGCAGCCGGCGGGCGCGCAGGGCTCCGCCGCCATCTCCTCGCTGAGCTCATAAAGGTGTCGCGCAGGTTCCGCCCGCGCTCGTCATTCCGCCGCCCCGGGCCCGGTACCGCCGCCGCCGCCTCCCCCTCGCGGCCCCCGCCCGCTCTCTCCCTCNCGGGGTGTGAGCGGGGCCCGGCGCCGTGCCGGGCCGTCCCTCGCCGGCGGGGCCATGGCCGCGAGCGCCAAACGGAAGCAGGAGGAGAAGCACCTGAAGCTGCTGCGGGAGATGAGCAGCCTCCCGCCCAACCGCAAGTGCTTCGACTGTGACCAGCGGGGCCCCACCTACACCGACATGACCGTGGGCAGCTTCGTGTGCACCTCCTGCTCCGGCATCCTGTGAGTGAGTGCGGGCGGGGACCGCCGGCTCCATTCCCCCGGCACGGGTGACCTCCGCCCCCGGCCGCCGGGGGACGCATCCGCAGGGCGGTGGCGGCCGGGCGGTGCAGCCCCGCCGCGGGTCTCGCTGCGCCGCCGCTCCCCCTGCGCTCGCCCTTCCTGCTGCTGGCTTGGCCACGTCGGAGGGCAGCGGGCGGGGGGCTCTCCCGGGGAAGGGAAGGAGGCCGTCGGGAGGCTTTACTGGGCGCGTTCGCTGGAAATCCTTCTCGGAGCCCCCGTTGCGGAGGTGGCGGCCGCTGGCGGGGTGTGCGGGGCTNCCGCCGCCGCCTCCCCCTCGCCGCGGCCCCCGCCCGCTCTCTCCCTCGCGGGGCCGAAGGTCCGCCTCAGCGGCCACCGCGCTTCCGCACCGGCCCGCCGGCGGGCGCCGGTTGTGCCCTCCCCGCCCCTTCCTCCCCTGTCTTCCCCTCGCCCGCCCGGCCCCTCTCCCGCCGGNCGACTGTGACCAGCGGGGCCCCACCTACACCGACATGACCGTGGGCAGCTTCGTGTGCACCTCCTGCTCCGGCATCCTGTGAGTGAGTGCGGGCGGGGACCGCCGGCTCCATTCCCCCGGCACGGGTGACCTCCGCCCCCGGCCGCCGGGGGACGCATCCGCAGGGCGGTGGCGGCCGGGCGGTGCAGCCCCGCCGCGGGTCTCGCTGCGCCGCCGCTCCCCCTGCGCTCGCCCTTCCTGCTGCTGGCTTGGCCACGTCGGAGGGCAGCGGGCGGGGGGCTCTCCCGGGGAAGGGAAGGAGGCCGTCGGGAGGCTTTACTGGGCGCGTTCGCTGGAAATCCTTCTCGGAGCCCCCGTTGCGGAGGTGGCGGCCGCTGGCGGGGTGTGCGGGGCTGGGGCGCACGGCAGCCCCGCGGCCCGGAGGGAGGATCCTGGGGAGGTTTCTTCGGCACGTAGGGGGAGCGCGCACGGGAAGCGGGAGCACCACCACCCCACGGACGTGTCGGAGGGGTGGTTAATTAAACAAGTGTGCGAGAACACTTGTGGAAAGGGAAGGGGCACGTGGCTGAGCAGTTCACTGTCATGACAGCCTTGAAGATGCGGCGATACTAACCCTGTTGTGAATACGTTTACAGATACTACTTTAACGTTAAGTTAAACCGCCACAGCCGATACACAGCTTTATGTGTATCAAGTTATGCTTGGCGGTAGTTTGTAAGACAACTCTTTAAGCTCTCAGTCGACAAACTCTAGCCCCAATGCTTTGAGAGACTTGATCTAGTAGAAGGTGGTTGGGTTTTTTCCTCTTACATCGATGATTTCCTACAAGCTATGTATATAAACCTTGGAAAGGGATTGGCTCTGATAACGTAATTGCATTTTTCCTGTTCCTCATTCCTGTATGGGCCTCTCCACTTCTCCCTTTTCCACCCATCCTCCCCAGAGAAAGTGTGTATGAAACTAAGAGTTGAGATCAGTCAGTTGTGAATTTCAATCACATGTCCATCATTCGGGGGAAAGACCCTGCTGTCTTCAGTGCTACTGTCTCCTTAGCTAGCTCTGTTTGCTTTTATATGATTCTATAGCATTGTGTCAGTGGAATGGAGCAGAATCAAAGAGTAACCAAAGAAGTAATAAATAGTATATCAAAGGATACAGATTGGTGTTTGTAAGGGTTTGAGTTCATAAAAGGCGTTCAGGAGCCTGAACTTATTTCTTTCCCCTTACTACCCCAAATAGGCTTTCCAGGTAAGGTCTGGTGTTTTAGAACAAAGTTGGTAATTACATTGAAATACAAAACAAAGCAAATATGTTAGTTCTTTGCTGAATTTACATGGAGCAAACTGCTTTTTGTACTAATAGACAGCTAATTAGAGTTGGGGTTCTTTTACTTCGTGTAGACTTCTGAACAGACTTGACGCAAATACAGAAAATACATTTAGGTTGTGAAATTGAAAAGAGACTCTTAGTTTTTTATACATACATGCCACTCAATCAGCCAGCTCTGGCTATTGTTTGCTCTCTTAGCAAACTGTTATTTGTGCTGGCATGTGAAACTATTTTAAGCTACTGCACTGAGCTTATTTAATGGTTGCACATGTTCTTACTGGGTTAAACTGACAGCGTGATAAAGCTGCACCATCAGAGTGTTTGTCTTTATTTTTCAGGCTTCTTAACCTTAATAGACAAATATATTGTGAATGCTGCTGAGATGCTCAGCATGGGTTCAGAAGGGTCTGTTCCTTTTATCTGTTGGCTGGGAGGTATGGACTACTAAAGTGCATCGTCCAATTTACAGCAACCAAAAGGATGTGCAGGCAGTGAAACAGCTCATAAGCAGGAGACAGGTGCCACTTGATGTTAAGTTGACCATCATTTGGATGTTACCATGCTTAAAGGAGGAAGACTATTAGCAAAAATGTGGTTAATATATTGGTATTCCAATACAATGCAAATAGTTCTTTCTTTCTAAATATGCAGTGTTTTTGTCTTGCTATAAAAAAGCAACCACAAACAACGTGTTTGGTTCTTACAGCTAGTAACACCTACACTTACAGCTGGAGTAAAGGACTGTTAAGAGGACTTAAAGCTTCCCTCTAAAATAAATTTGGACTCATTCCTTTATGTTAACTTGGAAAAGCTTCCATAAATTTTGTGTGCAGGATCATATGCATTGGTTAACACCTTAGGACCTAGCCAGTGTGATATTTTTGTTAGTGATGAGACTTGGTGTAGGTCATGTCTGTTTCATAACTAGAAACTTATTTTTAACCCTTCTGTCAGAACAGTCCTTTGTACAACTTGTTTATTTCCAAATGCTTTTCACGGTAGCACTCCCCACAGTGTAGGGAAATGACTGGGGAACAAACCACATAATGGCAAATAAGTATAAAAGTACTGCTGCTTCTGTAGTTCTTAATGGTTGTTTGCGTTCTGCCTCATAATACTTGCTTTACTGTAAGGCTTTAATAATCTTAGTACTTTATCTTGTTTATGTGCTATGTGAATGACTCTCATTCCTTCTTGTTTTAATTAATTTTTTCTAATCTAGTACAGGAAGTATTCTTGGAGTCAAGTAGACTAGTTTTTTCAAGTATGAAGTGCCCAATGCAAGATTAAAATACTAGTAGATTAAAAAGTCTCCTTCAGAAAGGTTTCTCAATTAATTAAAAGTGATTGCTAACATCAGTATCATCTTAAATAGGCATGTTATTTTAGATACTGGTAACTCTAAACGTTTTAAAACTGTAGTACAACTTTTTTTACAAGTTTTCTGCGGTGTTTATCCATTGTCCTGGCAAGGACTGTCTATTCACATCCAAAACCTTAATTCTGGATCCATCCTGAACTTCCTTTAAGTATTTCATGTGTATCAAAAGAGTGATGCTATGTATTACTAGATTTAGCTTTAAAAAGCTACTATTCCCTCTACTGTTTCCCAAAATAGTATGTCTAGCTTGTTCATATGCTGCTAAAAATGGTGACAGAACTAGTGGCTTTGCTAAAAAGATCTGTTTCTGACTTAAATGTTAAAGGTGAGTCTTGTCAAGTCAAAAGTATGAATGACAGAAGGTCTTTTTCCACAGTACTTGGGGTTTAAGTGACTTTATCAGATCGGGTTTACCAGAGCAGAAGTTTTGCTGTGCGAAATGGTGCATGCAGGAGAAAGTTCATGCACAGTGGTGTGAATTTGCTTCCTCTTAAAATACTTCCGCTTGTCCCCTGTGTTTAAATTCTTCATGTGGGAAAAAAAAGTGTGCTAGCATCACACGAGCTAATGCAACTTTTTGGTGTTGTACAAGAATGTAGGTTATCTGGAACTATACACACAATCATTTCTACCCTGAGAGCAGGAGGAGATGCTCTGAAGGAGCAGTGTGCCCAGGTCAAGGATTACAGTCGCACACCACAGGAAGATTTCTCTTTGTTATAGCAAACCTACATCTCGGGGAAATGTTGGCAGGGAGATTCTTTTGGTTTGGGAGAAGTCCTTTGATTCTAAGGATTATGTCGGTAGCTATGACTATTGTTTTCCTGGATGCTCCCATGTGGCCTGCTGACAGTGACATCCTTCCCTTTGTCTTATCACATGCCTCTTTGCCTTGTATCTCAGCTGTCTGTGCCTCTCCGCTTTCAAGCACTTCTGTAGCACTCGCAGTCAGCCCGCTCCCAACTTTGATAAAAAGAACATGTTTTTCAGTTCACCAATGGAAACTATCCCTGTTTGATTAAGAGTCCACTTCCACATGTTTTTTAATACATAATTTTTTTATTTAATCTTGACTCTTTTTTATATCTGCTAATGTGATAATTAAGGCACTCCAATCCTTTCTCTCACTGCCCTCTTAATTCCCTCCCTCCCAACTTACTAAGGAAGTCTCTTGTTCAGCAACAAGGAATTTTTAGAACGTACAGGTACTTTGAGAAATGCTAAAGCCCTTTTATGCTATTTTTTACAATTATTGACCTTCTGGCTGCTCGTAATGCTCCTATTTGAAATTTTAAATTTAAAATTTTCATGGGTAAGGGACTTCTGTATCAGCCAGATGGAAGTATTTGATGGCAGATAGATTAGTAGCAAACTATAACATCTCTGTGCAGTGGTGGTGAATTATTGTCCTTTCCATAGAAGAAGTTTAGCAGAAATTAAAGTGGTCTAAATAAACAGTGCTAGAGTGAAGGTGATTGTCTTAGCATGACTTTTCTGTCCTTTTTTTCCTTTGAAGCATGTTTGGAAAATGACTCCGTGTGTTGTGTGTCTCTGTGTGTGTATATATAGATTTTTAAGAGTATTTTCTATATTACTATATTACTTGTTTTCAGTTTCAGGACAGGAGCGCAAAGGAAATGTCTCTATAGCACAGTGAACACTGTGCAGTTCAGAAAGAATGTTTGGGTATTTTTTAAGAAAAAACTTAAATTAACCTTGACTCTGCTTCAATATGTGTGTATGAGTCTTCTGCTATTAAAAATAAATGAGCTTGTGAGATGGCGGAGGGTCTCCAGGGAAGTCTACAAGTATCAGGAATGGCCAGTGCTGCTTATATTCTCTTTTGCTAATTACAGTACCACAGGAATAATAACGAATGCTGTGACATTGGATTTTCTGGGGCTTGTTTTCTGGACACCTGGGGATGTAGGGTGCTCTGTGATGGCTTGGTATTTGACTTGCCTCATTAACTTCCTGCTTTTTAGGGGATCAGATTTTGCTGGCTTAGACTTGAGATGGTGTTAAAATATGATCCAGGGGACATTTGCAGTGTTGAGCAGCCGTCTGCCTACCATTCCTCCCACAAAAGGGACCCTCTGTTCCGCCAGAGCTCACTCTTAAATTGTTTTTCGCCTCCCAGCCCTGGCCTTTGAAGACAACTGTGCCAACTCTTATTTGAGATTAATGCAGGAATGGCTGCTCTGCCAACAATCACAAGTTCAACTATAATTTGCCGCTAAATTGTGTTAGTAACAAATATCCACTGCTTGTTGACTGTGTTTTGAATGTTTCATGTTTCGATTGCCAGACTGCGGAATCCTGTGTCAGTGGCCTTAAAGCTTCCTTTGTTTGTGAGAGCACCAGTTTAACAATGCCCTCTGGAGAACAGAGGTCTCATGTTCTCTGAAGCTGCCCCTACGCTAGGCTGTGACTCAGTGAGGGTCAGTGGAGGAGAGTCTCCCGGCTGAAAGCTCTGGTCACAGTGCTCTTCCACAGAAATAACCATTGCTGAGCCTGAAGAAGTTGGCGGTGATGAGTGGTGGGATCTATGTGTGGGATGTTCTAGCTCTGGTGTGCTGGATAAGTGCAGATGGCAGAATTGTCTTACTCTGTCATCTTTCCCCAGGGCCTCTTGGGAGAGAGCTGCAGTCTGGTTTAAGTGCTGAGGTAGCGTTTGGTTGCTGCCTTCCCCGGGAGCTCTGTTGTAGGGAAGGGAGTAACTGGTACCGCTGCACGGGGGCAGGTTGCAAATATTTGTTCAGGATCAATTTAAATTTAGGCATGGATAATTTCCACCAAGGGACTGTAATCCATTCTGTCCCTTGTTAAATAGGGAGTACTGTAAAGCATTAGAATGGTGTGAAACACTTGTCGAATACAAGGAAAGAAACATTTTTCCTATGAAAAAGGAGGTTTGTTAATTCCTCATAAGGGATAATTGTACTTGGCTGTCTACCAGTAAGCTTCCCCCATATGTAGATGAGCTGTTTGTGAATCATTTGGGTCATTAAATAATCTCTGTAGGTAAGGATGGGTTGGTCCTTGAATTCTGTTTCAAAAATCCCACAACTGCTCTGTTTTAGGGAAATTGCAGGCAATTCATGGATGTTAGTTAGAAATCGTAAAAAAAGAGAGTGTTTGCTGTTCTAGTGGTATAATCAAAGTAATTTATCTAAGGAAGGTAATGCATATGTTTGGGCTGTGTTTGCGTGCAGCTTCTTGTCTTGAACTCCTTGTTCCAGGCTGACTTCTTCGGCTGCTTTAGCATAAGAGGAAGTTTTACATAGGTTCCCTTCACCCCTTGCTGTATTCAATGGACATGAATACTTGTATGTACAGTATTGCAGCCTGATAGTTTACATTACATTAAGGTTTTTAAAGTTTTGTTCAGAATTTCCAGTCCTCCTGGACCACTGATGTGGTGCCGTGCTCTCTTTCATCATGCCAGACATCTGACACCTCCGTGTGATGGTCTGACCTTTAGGGGAGATGTCTTCCTTCTTTTAGCAGGATGGTGTAATAGAAATGTGAATTCATCTTATCCCATGTGGATATAATGTGTATATCAGGGAACTTTATAATCTGAACTCTTCACTGGAGAGAGAGAGAGGCATGGAGGAAGTCTCTGGTGAGATTTAACAAAATCTTATCTAGGCCTCAACCACATTTAATATTGCTGCTTATAGAGCTGAAGATACTGAAGATATCAGTGTTTGCTGATGTAATGCTCTGAAGAGCCCTGTTAGATCAGTGTAGAGTAGGTACGTGTTAAATAACTTGTGCAGTGCCTTTAAATTGCGAACACAGGTACACCAGAGCACTTAAACTACACTTACTGCAAAAAGGAATTTCCAGCAGGAGCTAGAAAGTTGAGATGTACTGCCTGTGCTGGGAAACAAGTGAATGTGTTAGTGAATAGCTGTGGCTTTTAAATAGTCATTGAATGGTTTACAATATCTAACTGTGCTGCTATTGTAATTACTAGGAGGTGAGTAAATTGAACAGACTAAGGCAGACAGAACTGCTTTTATACTTACTGTAAAAGCAAGGGACAGTAATTGTCATATAACATTTGATGGAGCATGTTTATGTGAAATGCCAGGTGGATGCCAACTTTGTTTCTATGCTGTCACTCAATATGGGATGCTACAGTGTCATTTAGTGAATTGTAATTTCTTGCACACACAGACCTAAAAGGTGGGTTTTTAAAACCCAAAAATAAACAAAACCTAAACAGCCAAACCTAATCCTAGCACCAGCTCTGAAACAATGAATTTCAGCTGCATAGAACTCTTACAGAGTTCTATTTCCTTCAAATTACATAATGTTAAAATGAGTACTTACTTTAAAAAAATCTTAGATAATACTATAGTATTTTAATAAGTGTAATTTATTTGTGATGTAGATGATACAGCTAGATGAAAGATGCTAAATTGGTAATCTTAATTTACCAAGAAATTTAAACATTTTTAGAGAAGATAGTTTACTCAACTATCTTAAAACCTCTCTCACCGACTTCGATGAAACTTCTACCTTCTTGTCAAGATGCTGAACTGCGGAGTCTAATGTCAGTTGCTCCGATTTCAAAAATTTAGTGAAGCAAATAGTATTCTGTAAAACTAATTTTTATATGCCTGTAGGTTTGTATATGACTTCTGCTTTTAAGGTACTCAAAATCACTGCATTTCTTAGCAAAATAGAATTAATTGTTTATCCAAGTGTTTCAAGCCGTAATTATCTCAAATTTATTTTCTCATGAAACTTAGGCTCAAATGTTACTGCTGAGCATTCTAACCAATATTCAACTTCTGATTAAAAATATGAAGATCTTTTAACACAGGATCAGAATTGTCTTACAGGTACACTTGAATTTAGGTCTGAAGGTGAATTTGCAGGCTAAATGCACAACAATATTTTTCCCATTAGACTGACTTGGAAAACTTGAAGTGCTAAAATTTTTCTGTAAAAGTTGAATATAATGTTAATATTTGGAATATCAGATTTTTGTCATAGGCTGTTCTGATTGGTAACAATTTAATTTATAGTTAATGTTCTTGGGATAATCACAGAGCTTAAAGAAAACCACTGGTTGTCCTAAATTAGATGTCATTGGGTTTTTTTTTTGGTTCTTAAAAGCAGTCTGAACCAAATTTAGAATTAAAAGCATAGGAACAAATACAGGCCATACAGGTATCAGTTGATTTTCTTAGTGATTTGTTAGGCTTATATTACATCCCTGGAAAGCTTTTTGTGTGCTTTGATATCTCATGGTTAATGTAGATTAATTGTTTTTTAAGATGGTATTTCAGAAATCCAGGCCTGATTAACGTGAGTGTTAAAGTGGCCCCGTGGTATTGCCTGAGTGTCTCACTGCTTGGCACATGTGGGATATAATGTTCTGGCCGTCATTGAGCAAAGCACAGCTTGGTTTTGATTGCAGGCAATTTGTTGGTAGGCAAAAGCAGTAGTTAGCATGTATTTAAAGAAAGAGCTTGAAAAGAAAGCAAGCTTTTTCTTACCCTGGTGCTGTTGCTCAGCAGGTTTTCTCTCTGTGCTTGCAGGTTGTGACTGAACTGGGTTTGACAGTGTCAGGCTGTGGCAGCACAAGTGCCTGGTGTTTCTGCTGGCCGTGCTGGAGCAGCCTGGCGTAGATGTGAGAGTGGTGCCGATTTGAGCTTGAGGCAGAGCTGCTCGTGTTTGGAGCTGTGGCATTAGGAATGGTATCTCTCATGTGAGAGCACACTAAAACCAGTGTCTTTTTTGCTTTTGTTGTGGTTACTTCTGTAGTGTTCAGGAAGAGGAAGAAGCCCCTGTGGGTGCAGGAGCAAAAAGTAAACGAGGAAAAGATGCTGTGAGGAAACGGGAAATGTAGGTTAAAGCAAGAGAAAAAGACTGAGCTGGGGAGTTTAGCTTGAAGAAATCTAGTTATTGGGTAGAAATTGTAGTAAGAGATCAAAGTGAGGAAGGAGTTGGAGGGAAAGGAAAATGCAACCAGGGGACCCAAGAGTGAGAGATGAAAGGTAGAGGCAAGGGTGAAGCAGACTAGGATTTTTAAAAAGTCTAATTTTGTTTTCTTACATTTGCACAGAAAGGGCTGGAGTGAGTTTGCATGAGCGATTGTGAACATTGGTCTCCCCAAAAGTTCTGTTACTCAACTTTGTATATTGAGCATTACTTTGAGAAGAGCTTACACAGCCTTAAGTTGTAGGGCAGTACCAAGATTGAGTATGTTTCACAGAGATGTCTCCTATTTTAAAACGGACTTCTAGCTGTAGTGTTAAATGTAATTGTATGATGACAAATTTCCCAAATGCTGAATACTTCTTGCTTCTTTCAGGCGGGGCTTGAATCCACCCCACAGAGTGAAGTCGATTTCAATGACTACGTTCACACAACAGGAAATAGAATTTCTGCAGAAACACGGAAATGAAGTGAGTATTATTTGGAGAATAAAGTGGGTTTGGCACTTTTAATATTGAAGTTTAAAACATTACTTAAGAAAAACTTAGGGTGGTTGTTTTTGGTTTTTTTGTAGCAAAAGCTAGGCAGAAGTCTTTGGAAGCCAACATCATTTGAAGTGAGGCTTCTGAAGAGCTTGTTTCATTGGGTAGCTGATCATCATAATGTTATTGCCCAAGCCGGACAATCCAGATTCACACGATCAGTATTTCTGAATTGGATTTTATTTTGATTTTGCGTGAGGCAATATGCAGCCGTCTTTTTTTTTCTTCCTGCAAGCTCAGAACTTGGAACTGACTGCAGCAGTGTTTCCTGAAAGAGTGTACTGTGACAAAAATAAATACAAAAATACAGCTTGTAGCTGTATTTCTTCACAGTTGGTGTCAGAAAGTATTCTAGTAGTTTCAATAGCCTCTTTACTTAATAAAAGTATATCCATGTTGAATGTTTCTTGGAGGAAAGGGAGAAATTGTTATCTAGTGCATGGCTTGTGGCAGTTTTTAAGAGGACAAGTTCTAGCATACTGACTTTTTGTTCTTTTTAATGGAAGAAAAAATCTGAGGTAAATGTTGGATTGGCTCTATGGGAACACACAGAGCACTTAAGCCCTGGATGTGGCCATTGCTGTCTTCAATTTGAGAGTGAAGTTTGTGTTTTAATACCATACTTTAGCCTTGAGGATTTTAGAGGCAGATTTTGCCTCCGTTGGAACTAGATAAAGTTCTGCCTCACACTGATTGCATCTGTATCCTGTTTAGTAGAACTATTGATTGTAGGCTAGAGAGTGTTTTATTAGTGTGCTCTTGTGAAGCTTCATGGGGATAAATCCCATCATTCACTAAAATGCTGATATTCAACTTTCTTAAAGTTGGCCCATTCATAACTGTCAGGTTGAAGAATGAAAATAGAAGTAGCAATTTCTTTTTCTGTCCTGGTAAACATGCGTTATTTGTTGAAATGACTGTTAGTGGATAACTCCTCTGGGCAGAGCTGGAACGAGGACTGAACTCTCCCAGACCTCATAAAATACTCTTGATGGCTTAGGTTGGTTGGGTTTTTTAAAACTGTAGAGCACTGCACATGTATATATGTGGAGCATATTTTGCATAGGAAAACTTTATGTGAATCCAGAGAAGATTCTTTATTGAGTGTGTTGGAGTCTCTTTCCATAAGATTAGATTGTAAACTTCAGCTTAGCTTTAAGCTTCACAAAGTAAAGGAAAATGTGTGTTTGTAGCTCCCTCCCTGCATTTGTTTTAATTTCATTTTTTACTAAATCTGCAATGTCTAGAGAGTGCTATGAGTTTGTTTTCACTGGTCTGGAACTTTAAATGATTCTTTCTCAACTGATTAGTATGGTTGTCCTTCTCATAATAGCCATGACTAGTCTGCCAATCATAATGATTTAGTTAATACATACTTTATTACTGACATAAAAAAAGTTCATAGACCTCTGCAGTGCTATTCTGTTTCAAAAGCAGGGGTCTTTGCACTAGTAGTACTTTAATTAGATAATTGCAACAATCTAAATGAGCTGCCTCATAAATGAAGATGTCCTCCTGAGTTTAGTTTTAGATTGTTGATAATTGCTTTAATTCTTAAGTAGAACTGAATAGACACTTGTAAGTGCAGATGGTAGATTTGAGTGCTCAAATATTGAACAGAAATGATTTTTTTTTTTAACAGTGCTAGAAGTTTAAAACCTAGTTAAACATGTTTTCACTTTGTTGTACTTTGTATTGCAGTAGTTAAATAGGCATTTTGCTTTCTCTTGTTGGTATTGGACTTTGGAATGCTTATCTGCAGATAAAATAATGCATTGGACAGATGAAATTCATCTGACCTCACAAAAACCTGGTTTTTTGCTTAGCTTGCTGTTCAGCATAGGAAGCTCTTGTGTATATAGGAAGAAATGAAATTTCCTAAAATAAGACTTTTCAAACATGGAATTGTCCACTGTTGTAATATCAACAATTAAAACAATTCTACAGTGATACATATAAAAAGAAGCTCAACGTTTTTTGCAATCTATCATGTTTAACTTCCATTTTTCTGTAACTTCTAAAATATTTTTATTCTTACTTTTTTGTTCTAGTCTTTCTCCAACATGGCCAAGACCCCTGTGATAACCTTTCTTGCTTCCAGATGAGTAGATCATGGTTGTTCAGAGATCTTGCTCTGAATACAAAGTAAAATAGCAAGAAAACTTCCATGAGATAAAGTAGTTAGGGTGCGGAGTTGTTCTTAGAGGAAGTAGTTTTCCACTCTCCTTCAAAGGGTATTTGTAAGGTCAGTGTATTGTATAAGGTTGAAGTTGTCTAAACGCAGAAAACAAACAAAACCGATAAACCCAACCACTCAAACCAAACAAAGAAAAAAACCCAGAACACTTCCTAATATTTAAAATACTAACTTCTCCCCAGCTGTTGTAAATGACCCTCTTTGTGACACACATGGGTAAAACATTCAGTTACTGAAAAGCTTCTGCAAAGCAACTGCTTTGGGGAGAGCTTATTCAGAGCATGTCTTCTTTAGGTGAGGCACCATCTTCTTCCCTGTATGTACATGTTCTAAGAAATCTCTTTCTGGCACAGGCAGCTTGAACTTTATTTTAAATGATTTTTTACTGCTTCATACAGTTTTAAATCCTTTTGCTATGTTAGAAGACACCTATATTTTGGTGTTGCTTACTCATCTGTAGGTATAAACAGATGTCCAGACTCCAGTTTTTGTAGTGTTGGGATTAGGTCACTGCAGCGAGAATGGAGGCATCTTCCAGCTGACATTCCTCAAGTGTCTTCTGAAATCCTTTTGAAGGATAAAGGTAGTTCTGACTCACTGGGTAGAGTTTTTCATCTCCTTGCTCTCTACATGAAGAGCAGCGTGAGGTATTTTCACATTTTCATGTTAGGAATAACAAGAAGAGCTATGGAGATGTTTCTGTTTGAATACTCATCCTCAAATGATGCTCGTGCTGATTCGGCCTCTGATTCAGTTGTGCGGTGGTAGTAGGAAGTGAACTCGCTGTTTGCAGAAAGTGGAGGTGGTGCTAATCTCCTGTTGCCATTATAGCTGTGAATATTTATTCAGAAATTTTTCCCTTAGGCTGAAGAATAGTATTATGAGGCAAACTGATTACAGAGTTAATTTTTCTTCTGCCCTTTTGAAAAATGACAGGTATTTTATAACCTTTCTAAATAGCCCATTCTAAAATGCATGTGGTTGAAGAAAAAGATCTTGATGGTCTTGTATTTAGAA
Source organism: Falcunculus frontatus (assembly GCA_013398115.1). Classification (NCBI taxonomy): domain Eukaryota; kingdom Metazoa; phylum Chordata; class Aves; order Passeriformes; genus Falcunculus; species Falcunculus frontatus. The sequence continues at coordinate 54,558 of VZRV01000202.1, read as the reverse complement.
AATCTGTGTTACTCTGGGGGAAAGACCATGTTTACCTGAGCTAATGAGTAGAATACGTGCAGGTATGCTCAGCTGTTTGGGGTTATTTTAATAGTGTTGAATTTTGGTTTGGTGCCAATCTTCCTGACTCTCAATAGCACCTGTGCAAGTCCCTCTTTCCTGCACTCTTGCAGAACTGGCAGCAGTGTGAGTCTGGTTCAGAGCTGGTGTTAGGCCAGACCAGAATGCTTCCCTAGAATCTCCTTTACTATGGAATGTGGCCTAGAAACCCTGGTGTGGAAGGAGGAGTCCTAAGCTGGAGCTGATGAGTCCTGACAGCACGAGCTGTGCAGTCAGGTGTCCTTGTAGTACATTGCTGGTTCTGCTAATACAATATAGAGATACATGAGCTGATTGTGTGTAGAACAATGTCTTTGTTAGCAGGATTTACTGGCTTGACTCTGCTTATGAAACAACTACAACTTCTGGACCCAAACTGCCTTTGAAATCAGTATGCTGGCAGTATAAAATTCTTTTAACCTACAGAGACTAATGAATAATATTGACATCAGAAGTGCAGAATTACTAAACAAAGCTATAACTTGCTTACATAAAGAAACTGTTTCCAAATCTTTCTTCCTGTAGGGTGTTATGTTTTGGAACATAGTTTTGTTGTGTGGTAATGTGCAGTTCTTTGCACTGTCAGCGTTACATTTGGTGCATAACTGAGGATATTTTATTGGCAGGGAGGGGGAGAAGAAGAAATATAATTTGGCATTTACCACCCTCTTGAAAGGTAATATCTCATTAGAGCGTTTTAAACTAGACTGACATGTGTAATCTTCCTATGCAGTGGTATGTCTGGGTCTCAAGAAGTGTTGTGGGTCAAGTAATGTGCTTTTCCTAGTTGAAGTGCAGTTTCTGTTACCAGAAGGATGTGTCCTGCTGGAGTTTTTCCTTGCCTTGTTGCCTTCACTGCATACAAGAGCAGGAGGCTTCATGAGAGAGAACTTAACTTTGCTGGCCTGACTGAATTTTTATTGTTCCTAACTAACACAACTATGCTAACAGGAGTTTCTAAAGTGTGGTGGCTCAATGTGTTATGTAAGCAGAAGGCCTTTGTCTCTCCTATATCCGCCTTCCCACGCACACTGGAGATCTCTATCAGTGAAATAGTTATGACATGGCAAAGCATTATTTGTAGTTGAAATACATAGCACTGGAAGAGAAATAACTGGAATCTCAGATTCTTGGTATTTCTGCAAAATTTGATGGATAATGCTGACTGTTTGCTTGATTAGCAGTTTTTTGGTGTGCCTGTTCTTCCCCACTTGCCCAGCTCTGTAAAAACACACAGGAAAAAGAACCCCAAACATGTCAACAAACCTAGAAGCAAAACAAAAGCTAAACTTTTGTGGAAAACAGGTACATGTATTTTTCTCTTAGTCTTTGAGCCCTGCTTGGAACTCCTGAAGGCATGAAATGTTACTGGAGGCTGGGTTATAAACCAGAAGCCTTTCTGATTAACTTTGTTTTGTGGTGTGCCAGATGTGCGCTGAATGGGATGTGTTCTTTGTTGGTTTCTGTCAAAGCGGAAAACAAGGGTAATGACTCAAAGTGTAGGACTACAAATGTAAATAGTGTATGGAAAACCTAATGTTTGGTAAATGTAATTACTCTGGGGAAAACAGTTCTCCCTCAGATGGAATAGCTGTGGAATGCAGATTCAGGGAAACCAATGGTATGAAGAGAAATATAGGTAAAGACTTTATTATAACATACAATATGCACTTGGCCCAGTTTCTCCTTTCGATGATACATTTAAGTTACGGCAACTCACAGTTTCTGTCTTGCTACCTCCTGGGTTTTTATCTAGGTCAGGGTGAGTAGGTTGGTGCTGGTTGTGATTCTCCTTCCCTCTTTACTTCATGCTGTACTTACTGATCTAATTCTGAACGTTCCAGTATCTGGTTGCCAAGTGTTTAATGACATCCCTTGCAGGACTGGAGCTTGTTGGCAGAGGACAGGTACTATCCTCCCCAAAGCAGTAGTAGAGGGATTCTTGTGAACTTTTAAATTTCATGAAGACAGCTGCTGAATCTTGTTCCCTCCTTAGTGTTACCTGACAAGATAAAACTTTGCTTTGTCTTAATTTTTGCAGCCCCCAGAGTGTAGTAGGGGCAAAACTTCAAAGTATTGCTTCTGTCAATCCTTCAACCAAAGTAGACTTTCAAATGCTGCATGCGCTTAGTCATTCTGACTTCAATGCCCTCCTTTTTTTTCCCCTGCTCCATTGGTGAACCAGTGGGACATGGACTAATTATACTTTTCAGGGACAGTGGACGATGATTATGGATTGTTGGATATGTTCCACTGTTTCTAGGGGCTTCCACGTAACTTGAATGTTTACTCTTGGCTCCAGCTTGTCAGGCGCTTCTCTAAGCAGAGCATTTTGTTTGATAGAGCTGTGGCTATCAAAAGGAGGAGTATAGCAAAGCTTTTGGCGAATAAACAGAGCTTTTGAGCAGAGGCTTATTCGTGCTGCTGTTGCAGAAAGAACAATATTAATATTAAATGGCTGAACCAGAGTATTCCCAAGGAGATGGAGCAATGTAGAAGGATTTCAAAGTCATAGAATTTTTGGGCCCGATACCTTAATAGTAGTGTTGTGTAATTGTGTGGTAAGTTGGGATCATGCTTCATGTATTATCTGTAAAAGCAAAGGAATGAGTAATTCTGTTAAAATGGGGCTGAAGATGTGTCATGAAACTTGAGCAGTAGCATTTTCTGAATGAGCTCTGCAAGTGTGGTTTATATATGGAGCAGTTAAAGAGGTGGTTTGAAATACATGCTCTTTGGGATATCAGGTACGAATTTACATTTTCAAAATAACCAAAAATTGAGAACAATTACTTCCTTGGATTTTTTTTTCAGATGGTTAGTTTGAATTAAATAAGAAGAAAACTGTGTTTAGTGGAGCAACTACTTGCTTAAGGCTTGGGTTTTTGCAGGTTTACATTTCCTTTAATGCCTTTTTGCAGTTCCTCCCTGCTCCCCCTCCCTGCAAATAATGCCCTGCAAGAGTCAGCACATGCTGTGAATAACTGTGGGAGTAACCTTACTGTTCAGGTGTCCTGCCTGAGCAGCTGTCGGGCCAGACAGAACACAGCACTGAAGCTCATGATAGGTGTTGCCAACTAAAGTTGCCAGTCTGATTTTTCTATACTTGTGCTATTTTGTTGTTGTTGTAATTAATCTTTTGGTATCTGTCCAATTGAGGTGGTGAATTAGTGAGGTGTAATCAGGGTACCAAAGGTATAAATGCTGAGTAATCATTCCCCACCATAAACAGCAAGTTGCATGGCATAAATTTCCTTGATATTTATCACAAGAGTAACTTTTGAATAGCTTTGAAATAAAAAAATGTGGTGGCCTGATCAATAAAAATACAGCAAAAATAAAGATTTCTCACAGCAAACTTACTTCTTTGCACAAGATTCAGCTGTTGGTGACTTACTTTAAAATGACTGTGGAAAGATAACTACTTCAAAAAAATACAATTACACAATGTGAGTTCTATCTCTGACAACAGTATTTTTTAAATTTTGTTTTTCAGTTTTGATTTCATCTTGTGGTATTGCACAGCTCTCTGCCATTTGTGTTTTTTTAGATGGCAGAAAATTGTGTTTTGTGGCTCACTTGAAGCATAATCAATGCAGTGTTGTGGATCCCTGTCAAGTCAGATGATGGTAGCAGAAGTATAGCTAGACAGAGCACACAGGTCACCAGCAAACAAGGGAAGACAACGGGCCTTTTATTGGGCTCTGAATGCCTGCTTGGAACGGCTGCTGATGTTCAAAGCATAGTGTGCTGCTTCAGACAGAAATATGTGCCTTTTCATCGTTTCTTGTGTGGTTCTAAAGCTTTATAAAATATGGTTTTCTAAAGGACTTAAGTCAGAATTGTGTAGGTTGGAAAAAACCGTTAAGATCATCAAGCCCAACTGTAGTAGGAAGACAAAACAGCCTTTTTTTGGCAAAAGCATGGTCTGAAATGCCCTTGTGAGGATGTGATTTACCGTTCGTATTCCAGTCATGTTGTGCACCCACTTGCAGTCTTATGGTTCCTTTCCATCATTCCCACTATCCAAATCCAAACTACTCTTATCTATTGTGGGTGTCTGGTTTTGGTTTAAGACTTGTCCATATTTAAGAACCTTTAAGACTTTCTCTGATGACTCTTTAGGTAAAGAAACTAACATGAAATTTATTATGCACCCTGGTGTGGTAAATGTTTTACCCTGTGTTTGTACATCTCCTGCAGTCAGACTCTGGTACAGTGAGAACTTCTTGCTGAAGTGTGTGTGACTAAGTAGGATTTTTGGCTTGGTGGTTGTATGTTGCCCATTAGTAAAACTGTTCTCCCTGCTACCAGCAACAGAAGAACACAGAGTGCCTGGCAGTTTGTTTAAATTAATTACAGTAGTGACTTAAGGCATATTTCACTTGTTACTTCTTTTTGTGGTTAGGTATTTAGCAGGAATTAGTTGCTCCAGGAAACACTTTTGGAAGCCTGCTTTCTGATCGTTTGCAAAAATTGCAGTGCATTGGCAAGGGCTGATGCCTTTAAGAAGCTTGCATCATTTTAAACTAACAGGTGTTTGTTCAGCACAGTCCTCCTCCGTTCCTGTTTGCATATTCATGGAACTGTATCTACTATAGCTCTGTAGCTGGTAATGATCTAAAGTCACACAGCACCTTGTCTTCTGAGTCCTCACAGAAATCATTGTAGTGGTCATGATGGCCTGAGACTTTGACATGGAGCTGTGGTGGGGTTTTTTGGTTTGGGTTGCTTGTTGTTGGGGTTTTTTGTTTTGTTTGTTTGGGGGGGTTTTGTTTGTTTTCTTTCCCCTCACTCCAGATGCTTAGGCACTTCAGGGTGAAGATGAAGCAGAAAACTGTGAGGGAGAAACGTGAAGAACTGGGTAGTGGTTTGTTGCTGTGAGTTGATCTCCTCCAGGTTTCAATTGTACCAGTGACATGGTAATTGTGATGAGTTTCTGTGATCTGACTAGTTTTGTGTTGCAGGAGAAGGAGGAGTAATTGGATGGCCTGATATGGTGGGGAAGGGGACCTCCTCTTTCATTTGCCAGCACATCTTAGGCTGGATGCAAACTGATTATCATGGTACAGCCCCAAGTGTTACAGTGCTGGGTGCAGAATCAAGTAGGGGCTGTTGTAACATTTGTCTTTCTGCTTGTCTGAAATTAAACACAATTTTTCTTTTCTTCCATGTTTCTGATGTTCTTTCCAACACTGAGTTGGGGTTGGGAGGGTACTGTATGGAGCTGAACACCAACTGCTGCTGCTAGAGATTCTGTAAATAGCCACAAGCAGGACTTCTCTTCCTCCTAGCAATCATATGACTGCTGCTTGTATAGTTATACTCACAAATCTAAGTATGGAAATACTACTGCTGGCCCACCTCAGACTATCCACTGCAAGTTGAAAGCTACACACATAAATATTCTGACTTTATATGTTTTGTCAGCAAAAAGTAGTGAAAGATTGGCACTATTAAAACAGTGATTCATGCTATTAGCTTTTACTTTAGAACAGACTTGTGACTTTTTTGAGTACATTTATCTTCTAAGTATGTATGAAGAAGTATTAAACAAATACATTAAGTTTCCTTACATCTATTACTGTACTGCAAGTGACTTTAATTTTGAGAACTCAAATCAGTGCATTGAACTTGACCCTTTTGTGGAATACAATTGCAGAATGAATACGGAATAGCTGATTTTATTTGAGGTAGGAACTACTGATCTTAGCTCTAAATTAGCTATATAAATACTAATTTAAAAATACCTTCTGATCATTAGATCTCTTTCCTGTTGTTGTTTGTCTCTATCCAGTAGATGGTAATAATAGTAATAAGGACTGTTGGGTGTTGAATATGCAATCAGGCAATTTAGAGCTGAAACATCAAGTATGTAATACATTGTTATGATGTCTGCCTAATCTCTCAAATCCTGAGCAATCTTTGAAATGACCTATAAGATTTATCATGTTTGTCAACTAGCTCTCCCTGGCCAGGTGAAGAGGAAAACCTGTTTGGGGAAGATGCAGAAGTGGAAGTATCACAGCTTTTACCTTGATTTGCCAACTTCCAGAGCAATCAGTTTTGCAGCTCTTGGTGGTTAGAGGCTGTGCTTCTCCCGAAGGTCACTGGGGACAATGCTGAAAAGCTGACATCTGCAGGGATAGAGGGCATGTTTGTAGTAGGCATGTAAGAGGGATGGTCAGGCCTATTTCAGAAAGGCTGTGCGAAGAAGGAGTATGCATCATAAAACCAAAGCTTTTTTGACTCTGTTTCTCTGGAAGAAACCTGTTCTAAAAGGGCACTCTGATTTTTTGAGGGCAGCTAATGTTTGGTGTTATTGTTTGGGTGCATATTCAGGTTACTTGCAGAATAGTCTGAAGGGCTTAAAATATTTTAAGTTAAAACTCCTACGTCTTGTTCAGTTTTGAGAACACCTTTCCTCTTGTTTTGCTCAGGAGTTGAAGCTTGAACATACTGAGAATTTTGCAAGTGGTTTAGCTTTTGCTCCCTCACAACTCCAATTAGAAAATTAAATTGGAGGAAGATTACTTTTACTCCTTCTCTCATACCATCACTCAGATGTATATGATGTTGTAGAAACTGCATTATGGTAACAAAGGCTGTTGGAAAAACAGTTCCTGTACTCAAATAGTAATTAAAAGTATAAATAATAAACCTTGGATCCTTTAAAATCTGCCATCTGGGGCTTGGGGCATATGGAATCTGTTGAAACAGCTTAAGCCCTGAAGTACGGTAAGGGAATGTATAGAATTAGGTGAAGGAGAAGAATCTTAAAGATTAGAAGTAGAAATCAGGTGCTTTGCATTTCATGACTACATTCTACAAATGTTTTGTAAGAGGAGTGTTGAATGGTGAAATTGGATGCTGGGATTTGCTTGCCCTGCTGTGACAGATGGTCTGTCAACTCCAGGTATTTAGACCGGTACATGGTGCGCCAGTCAGTTGTTACAGCAGCTCAGTCTGGAATATAAATTATGTAGCCACACACTTTAATGGTTTAATGTATTAACAACGGTAAACTTGAATAGTTAAACTTAAACTTTGAATTAAGGTGTTTTCTCTGATCAGTCTGTCTTGTTGTGTTTTTTTTTATTAAGGTGTGCAAACAGATTTGGCTAGGCCTATTTGATGATAGATCATCAGCAATTCCAGACTTCAGGGATCCACAGAAAGTAAAGGAATTTCTACAGGAAAAATATGAAAAGAAAAGATGGTAAGATACCTTTACAATTGTAAAGATTGGCTCTATGATGAGAAGTGAAGATGGACTGTTTGCTGTCATTTGGAGTGTGCTTTCCTTCTTGTCTACTCTTCAGACTAGATTGCACAGTTCTTTAAAGTGAAATGATTTATGAACTTTATTCAGAGCTTCTATAGGAAGCTGGGAAGACAAACTAAAGAAGTTTCTCAGTGTTTGTATTGATGGAACAGAAATGGCTTAAGATCATGTCAACAACAGTGTAAAGTAACGGTTCTGCAGACTATTATTTCCCATCATGTTTATTAGGATGGGAAAGATGTTTTATATTGAATAAGTGCTAAAAATATCAACGACTTTAAATTCTAGTTCATTTTTAAAAAAATCTCTGGTATATTTAAAGAATGGATATTTTGCAAACTACTGATAGAATCTATTGCAGGATCAGGGGTTCGGTAGCAAAGCTGAGATCTGCCAGTTGTCACACTTCAGATTTAGGAGCATTGAGTGGAACTTCTCACATGAAACTTGTACAAACCGTTGCCCTTCTTGAATGTAGGTATGTTCCTCCAGAGCAAGCAAAGGTGGTGGCATCAGTCCATGCATCCATATCGGGGTCTTCTGCCAGTAGTACAAGCAGCACACCTGAGGTGAAGCCACTCAAATCTCTCTTGGGAGAAGCTGCACCCACACTGCACTTAAACAAGGGCACACCTAGCCAAGTGAGTAATGACAGCTGAGGAGCACAGAACTGTTCTGCAGTCCTTGGTACTCTTTCAGTGGCACAAAAATTCTTGCAATAACAACTGCTGTGATCTGTAGGAACTAATATGATCACTATATTTTGTATATTTTGTTGAAGTATAGACACATTTGTAGATCAGGTACTAAATGAAGTTTGTTTCTATTGACCTAATTGATTTTTTAGCGGTTATTTTCCATAAGCAGAGTTTTCCAGTGTGATAGGATTAATTGATTGTCTTTTGCATAAATATGTCTAAAGTTTGGACCTAATGTGGTATGTTTTCATCTTTTTCTATTTGAAAACAAGAAAATGACTGATGCTGTTAATGATGAGATTAGTAGTGAATATGTGGATGAAAGCATGCCGTATTTATTATTGCTTCCTGTGCATTCTGAAACGGTCTTAAGTGGCTTTCAGGGGGGCATCTGAATGCTGTAATGTAAAGTCAAACAACACCGGGTACTTAGATTTTTGGAGGGAAGACAGTTTTTTTGAAAACTTCCGTCAGGATACAGGCACCTCTTGAGTGGATCTCTTGGAACTCAAACAGTAGAAAACTGCAACTTCAAGCCTTGCAATGAAATTCAATTTTTCTCTCCTTATACAGAATTCTAAAGATTTTTTCAGAGTGTAGTGAATAACTGGTTTCCGTCTTGTAAAACTAAGTTTTATCGCTTGTATTTATACAGTATTTGCAGTTTCAAATACAAAATCTGAAGTTGCAAATAATACATCACTACTTTATTCTTCTGGGTGCTATTAAACCATATAAATCTGCTTCAGAGTTCCTTTAAAAGCCAGAGTAGTAGCATAAATAGTCTTCCTCATACTACAGGAGGAGGGTGTATGCTACATACCTCATCTTGAACTTCAGGAATAAATGTCTTGTTAAAGAAATAAGCTTTCTCTAGCCTTTTAGTATTTTGTAAATGTCAGTTTGGTAAAATATCACCTTTTTATACTAGCTAATTGAAATGTTGTTTGTAGTCTCCTGTTGTAGTTCGATCTCAAGGACAGCAGCAACAAGAAAAGAAACAATTTGACCTCCTTAGTGACCTTGGCTCAGATATCTTTGCTGCTGCTCCTCCTCAGTCAACTGCTACAGCGAATTTTGCTAATTTTGCACACTTCAACAGTCATACAGGTAGGTATTGGACCAGTATATCCCTTTTAAATGTATAAAATGTAGTTTTAATTTTGATGACTTTTGACTAAACTTTGAGGTGTATGTAATCTCTGTGCCTTAGGAACGTTGTATTGCTTGAGATTTCTTTCAGGCCTTTATAAAGAAAGGTTGAAGACAAAGACTGACAATTCTGCTTTTGGAAGTGGGAGTTGCAGTAGCTATTTCCTAGGATATGTATGATTACACTGTTTCTGCCTACTACTAAACTTAAAATTCTTCAGGGGAGAGTGAGAGGATGAGTAACAAAATGTCGGGAGAAGCTGATATTAGACCTTCAATTTTCTTTCTGAAAATTATTGGGAGGAGCATTTATGAAAAGGAAGCAGATACAGAGACTTTAAAGGAGTTCGAATGCATTGATAATAGCTGCCAGTTTGTCAAAAGAAAAACTAAGGCTTGCTCAGTTTCAAGACTGACCTCTTCTTTGTGTGTGTGTCTATTTGAGAGCTGAGTACTGCCCATGTGGGTAGTATTCTGTAGTGTCAGGAAGAATAAACAAGCCTTGAGCATATGTATTGACTGAGGAAGGGGGATAGGCCTTGAATTCTTAGAGGATGACTTCAGTAAAATATATTGAACCCTCAGGGTTGGTTTTTTTTTCCCAGCCAAAGACCAAGGGTAATAGAAGACTATCCTAAAGAAAAAGTTGATTCTGTGGTCACTGAAGTTTGTTGTTGCTCACTTGCATTGTAGTTGTGGGAAAGTACCTTTGCCCGCCTGGTCTGAATGGGCTTTTTATCTAGTTGTTCTAAGAGAAACTGTGATGCTGCTATGCCACCCAGAATAAGAGAGATTTCTTGCAAATCAGTCCTGAAACTGTTAACAGCCAAGATAAAGTGTCATGGATGGGATATAGATTCACACCTGAGGAACTGGGCAAAATACCAAGGATTTCTCCAAATTAATGTTGTGAAATTAATGGCTGAATTCAGTAACACTGCAACAGCAAATTTTTATTCTGCGTATTCTCTAAAATCCTTAAAATTAGATTTCATGTTAATTATCTTTTTGGAGGTGTATTTAACTGGGAGAACTTGTGCCAGTGCTGTATTGTGTTACTGAAACGGCTGCAGATGGTTAATTTTTCTAATAATTTCTTTCCAAACTTGTTGCTGAACAATTCTTTATTTATATACACTTTATATATACTTGCGCTTTTTAGGAAGATGAAAATTCCATTAAAGCAGTATTTCAATACTGTGTTCGAAATCTAGGTAAAATTCCATTGCATCTCTGTTGGGTAATTTTAAAAAGAATAAAAAGCTATTGAAACACTCCAGAATAAATATGATCTGAGGAAAGAGTCTGTTAATTTCTGGTCGCAAACTAACCGTTATGGTTATTCCCATTACTTCTTTCCGTAAGTTTTAGAGCCCAAAGCAGTTTCAGGGCTAGTAAATCAGTTTCTAAAAGACAAACTTGATTCTGAGCATGTGATAGCTGGACGTGTATTGCAGACTTGTTACCTGAGGGTGTTTTCTGACTTACTGTAGTAAAATGCCTGTAAGGCTTGTCTTGTGTGCAGTAAGTACAGGGTGGTGTTAGCGGAATGAATAACGAAATGTCACAGACTTTCCCTTTGGAACACAAGGAGGGTTGATCAGTCTGCCAGCTTTGGCAAAAATGAGTTTGAAATGCTCATTCAGAAGCTGTATAAACATGTAATTTTTGTTAGCAATTACACACTGCAGTGGAGGATGGGAGAATTTGCACTTAGTCCAGCACTACTTTCTCAAAGTTTATGGTGTGATTTTCTTGTTTTAGGGCTTGATTTTTAGCTATGTGTATAGGGGATGGACTTTTTCTCCTTCATGTACACAATAGTAACTAATGAAATCACTGAAGAGACCAGCAAACTTAAGATCCTTCAGTATAAGTTACTGAGTGCATCAGCTGATAGGAAAATATTAACAAATTTGTGCTGTAATCTGTGAAGTGTAGGTGTAAATCTTGAAAATTATGCAGGAAGTGCAAATTGAGATATGTTTCTGCTTTCCAAGTTCTTTAATGTATTAAGCTGGTTCAGGATATTGTTGCTTATTGAAGGGGAAACATACTGACCTTATGTTTACTGTCTGTATTTAATTTACAAAGTTCTGTAATTTCTGCAAAATTGAGGTTTTGAAGATGGTACATGACTGATTTGTCTGTAGTTTATAGATTGGTAATAGCAACAAGGATCAACATTTTTGGCATGTAGATTTCTTATAAACTAATGGAATAAAGATCTGCACAAAAGATTTTAGAAAGGTGTAGTGACATAGCACAACTATCACAGATAAAGTGGGAGAAGAGGCTTTATCTAGAAAAAGCAAAATAGTATGACATAGTTATTTTGAGGAGGGTTTTTTTTACTTTAGATGTATGTGGATTTTATTTTAGTTTTTTTCTGTTTTGCAGTGTTTCATGCCTTTGTTGCACACCAGGTAGTGCAAACCTCACAGAACAAACTGTGCAAAGACTGTAGGGGCAGCTGGCATTGCCATGACTGGTGTTGTCATCTCTGGCTTTAACCCCATCCCTGACACTGCCCCCTTGGTCTGCAGTGTCAAGAGCAGCTGTAAATCCATGGCAGTCTGCAACCCCTTGCAGTCCCTGAGCTTACTTAGGGTTGTTTTTGGGTTTTTGCGTGGAGAACTGAATTTTGGAATCGGCAATCTACATGTTGTCCAGGTGCAGCAGAGTACAAATCTTACCTGGTCTTTATCTTTGTGCCACATTTATAAACGTTGAAGCTTTACTACATAAAATAAAGCAAGATTAATATCAAAATACTCTACTGAAGAGTCTTTACAGCAATACTGTTTGAAATGGGCTCGCTTGAAAGTCATACTGTGTATGTCAGCTGATGCAGTAAAATGGAGTGTTTTGTAATGTGATACACTCCAGTTTTTAATTTGGACCCAAAAGATATTTCATTTAAGATTCTTGACATAGTTTTCTGTTTGTGTGAGCGGTTAAAATGGATAATCTTGCCCTTACTTAGGAGTGACATTTATGTACTTATTTGGTCAACTAAACATCAGTCTCTCATCTATCCAATTGATGCATTAGAATCAACGTATCACTTTCATTTTAAAGTGGATACTTAATCTCTTCCTATTAAAAAACTACTGGTTTAAAAAACAACTCGAACTTTGGAATTGGAGTCCGTAAAATGCTGTTTGAACCAATACAGAGGATATAAGAGAAGTAATTTTTTGTCTGTTGGTGTCAACTTTTTCTCTTTGCACACTTCAAAGGTGAAAATAACTTTCCCAAGATCTTGCTTTCACTTTGATATTCTTTTTCTCTTTGCTGACTCTCATGCTGTGGTGGGTTGACCTTGCCTGATTCCAGGTGCCCACTCTCCCTTCAGCAGGGTGGGGGGAGAAGACACAAAAAAGCTGATGAGTCAAGGGAAAGTTACTGTCCTGGGGAAACCAGACTTGACTTAGTTTATTGATACTTAAAAATAGAGTAGAATAGTAAAAAATAAAACCAAACCCACCTTCATCCCTTTTTGTGAGGCGTAATTTCACTATTTTAGCTCCTCCTCATGAGAGAGCGGGGGAATGGGGATTGCAGCTAGCTCACAAGATTTCATCTTTGTCAATACTTCTTTCTCATGCTGTTGGTCTGCTCCATTGTGGGGTTCCTCCCCAGCAGTGGGATATGGTCCTTCGCAAACTTCTTGGAACGTGGGCCCTTTCTGTGGGTGTCAGTTCTTTGAGGACTGCTCCAGCAGGGGTCCTTTCCAAGGGGTGCTGTCCTTCAGACAGGGTCACAGCTCCTGCCAGAAAACCTGCTCTGGTGTGGGCTCCTCTTCATTAGCCAGAGCTTCTGCCAGGACCCTGCTCCAGCAGGGGCTTTCCATGAGCTGTAGCCTCCTCATGCCTTCCCTACCTGCTCTGGCATGGCTCCTCCACAGGCTGCAATACGGATGTGTTACACCATGGTCCTTCATGGGCTGCACTGGGGCAGCCTTCCTCACCATGATCTTCTCCGTGGGCCTGGAGCATGTCTTTTCCTCCCTCTTGACTGACCTTGGTGTCTGCAGTGTTTTCTCCTACTTCTTCCTCACTCCTCTCTGCCACAGCTGCTGCACGCTGTTTTTTAACCTCTTTTAAACACAGTGCCCCAGAGGTGCCACCAGCGCTGCTGGTGGGCTCAGCTTTGGGCAGTGGCAGGGCAGTCTTGGAGCTGCAGCAGCTGTGCAGAAATGGGGGCAGCTTCTGTTCTCTCCTCACAGGGACCACCCTGGCTGCTCCCTGCTGCCAAAACCATGCCCTGTAAACCCAATGCTCACGCACACAGTTTATTAAACGTGGTATCGAGTCCAGCCAAACTTCAGCCTCTCTCCCAGCGTACCCTGGGAAAGAAAGTGCATGCACTTCCATTTACATTAGCAGCATTGTGGAATACAGTAGTTTGTATTAAAATGTCCTTTTAGATTATAAATCTGTAGTACAGATGCTTTTAAACAGAAATTAAGTGAAATAATACAACTTTTAGTTAGCACTATCAGACTATTAAGTTACGGTACTTAAGCAATCAGCATAATTTATTCTTTGTATATACTTAATCTGCAAAATCTCTCCAGAATAAACAAATTTTAACCTAAAAATATAATGTATTGCCATCTGTTATTCCAGAAGGTGTTTTGTGAGCTTTCTTTAGATAGTAACTCAAGTTATCTATATAAAAAGGTTTGGTTTGCATTTGATTAAAAACATTTTTTCCTTTCTTGCTTATAGTAGAGTTTAAGGGCTTCTGTGGAGCTTATCAGCTAGGCATGCAATTCCTGTTGAATCTATAGATGCTTGAATGTCCAGCTGTTCAAAATTAGATTAGTGTTAACTTCTATTTTCTCCTATAGTATGGCACGAAAGGAAGGCGAAAACTGAAATTCTGTTTGAAATTTCCTTGGATTTTATTTTGTGGATACACTCTATGAATGCTATCTTCTTGACATTGGTATTGATTTTCCATATTTCTGTACTTTGGTTTGGTTTTTTTAAAGACTGAATTTTCCAGTTAAATGTATTTATAAACCTAGCCAAAACCATTCAAGTGGTGCCAACCAAAATGCACCTGAGGAAGAAGCACTTTGTGTATGATGAATTTGAATCGCCAGTGTGTTACGAGAATACCTTCTAATTTTAAGTCCCAAAGAAATGTTCAGTTAGTTCTAGTTTTGGAAACTATCTGGTATTCTGTTCTTTATGGCTGTTCTTTCCTGAGCAGCCAGCACTGCAAACACTTAGGGTTAAGCTGAAGCGAACTCCATCACGTCATGCAGTTGTGAGTAGCAGCTTGTGTGAGAAGGACAGAAGTAGCATTAACTGGTACAGCTCTGTGAAGGTGGTTTGTGAAAGCTTATTCAAAGACAACTTTCAGTCATAGAAAAACATGTAATTTTCTTCATGTAAAAAGAAGCACATGGTAGGACATAACTCTTGGAGGCTGTCATGACCATGAATTCAGTTAATACATCTGTTTTTGTGTTTATTTCCCATATCCATTAACATCTTTTGTTCCTTTGCGATTTACAGCGCAGAACTCTGCCAATGCAGGTTTTGCAAACTTTGATGCATTTGGACAGTCTAGTGGCTCGAGTAATTTTGGAGGTTTCCCCACAGCAAGTCAGTCTCCTTTTCAGCCCCAAAATACAGGTAGAACTCCTAGCACTTTTGATTAATACCTAATTTAAATAATCCTTACCTTTATGTTGGAAGGTACTGAAGTTGAGTTTTTCTTGCATCTGCCTGCTTTAATGCGATCAAGCCATCTGAAGCTCTGGGGAAACTCAAAATGAATTCCTTGTGTTTGGTGTTGATTTTTTTTTCCCCTAATGCTACTCAGAAGTCTGATTTATGGCACTGTGTTTGTTAGCTCTACACCTGAAATAACTATGAAAAGAATAATCTCTGCTGCTTTTAATAAGTATTGAATTGACTCTGTCTTCTAAGAGAAGCGCTTCAGTAGATCCAAAAGGATGTCACAGTACCAAAAAAGTGTGTGTCTATGTATATGTCTAGCATATGCACACACTTCACTATGTTTGACTTCATGTGTAGAGCCTATTGCTAAGATTTATTTTGCTTTCCTTTAATTTGATCATGCTTTAGAACTTCTGCTTGAGTTTACACTTGCTGTTTGTCTAGATCTTTGGCTGACTGACTTTCTTTTCCTTTTTTTTTTTTCTTTTGAGTGTGGTGTTGTTTTAAACTTTTTTTTCAAATTTTCTTTCTCCCTTCTTATGTTAACTTTAACCCACACACAATTTCTGGCTGTCCAGCGTTCAGAACGCTTTCATCTAGCTGCAGTTTTGGTGAATTTACTTCAGCTTTTCCTCTCCAGGCTGTACACAGTAAGTTCCACGCAGTGGAAAACTCAGCTTGCTTCATTTTATGCCATTGTAGTATAGCACTTCCATTCCTGCTGTTGCATATGTTTCAAGTTGTTGATTATGCTTTTAGAAAGTTGTATTTCTGTTTTAGAAAGTACTGTAGTATGAGTGGAATCATCAACCGTTACAAAATGTGATACACTTAATGAAGCAACTCATTTAAATTTAAGTACATGACCTGCCTAGATTAAATTGTCTGGACAATGAAGAGATGGAAGCTCATGGTATCATGCTTGATCTGAAGTTCAGTTGTGTGGACCCATATCAGATTTCTAAAATAGGTTTATGTATTTCTGACATCAGTGGAGACTTGTTATGAAAGAGCTGTGTTGTGTCTTCCCCCTCGCCTCTTTCCTGATTGGATGCAGTCTAAAACTCTCTCTAAACCTGGGCATGAAATCATACAACTTTTTGGACTTCCAGGCACTGTTTTTTGCTTAGGATGATGGCTGACATGTGGAATGACTAAACATTGGACCACTAAGTAAATGCACATAGTAGCTATTTAATAGCCACATCTGGTAGGGAAATGAAGCTTCTGTATTTTGAATATTAAAGATTAAGACAAATACATCTTTTTCTAGTAAGATTTTATTATTGAAATTACTTTTGACTGCTAAGAAATAGCATATCGTTTTGAAGATCAAATTATGACTGTGATTTAAAGTGTTGAAGTTTGGGGTGTTTAACCCTGATGTGCAGTCCAAAAAATATATTATAATTTTTTTCTGATGACCACTGAACTTTGAAGGAAATGGGAAAGAGTCTTAAATGTGTAGGATGGGGCAGGCAAACACATTGCCTCACGTAACCACAAAGGGAGGGTTATTGTGCCGTCAGTTACAGTTGGAGAGACTTTCTAACTTTAGAGCATTGATCATGTTTAACTTAATTTGTTACAGGTGGAAGTGCTGGATCAGTGAATGCTAATTTTGCCCACTTTGATAACTTCCCCAAATCCTCCAGTGCTGATTTTGGAGCCTTCAATGCTTCTCAGAGCAACGCCACAGCAACTGCAGCCAGTAAAGCTGCAGTGAATAAACTGAATCTTCAGTCAGCTGACAAATATGCAGCTCTTGCTAATTTAGATAATATCTTCAGTGCAGGGCAAGGTATTAAACTTTATTCTTTGCCATGATTATTCTATATGTGTATAGTTACCTTAAGGATGACTGTGCTTGTCAAAGTACTGTAATTGGATTTCAAAATTTCCCTTCTCTAAGTGATCAGTAGAATCTTGTGTCAATCTACCCTTAATGTGCAAGATGTAAGTTTTAAGACATCATTCCAAAAGGATGTCATTACAAGACTGCTTTTTGGGAACCTATTTTCCATCAAGATGAAGAACTCTGAATTAAAATACCCAAATAATCATTACTGCAATAATGAAAACGTATAAAAATACAAATATATATTTTATATCTGTACTAAAACCTATAGTGGATGCTCTGGAATGGAGAGCTGCAGTTATTGCAAAGAGCTGCCAGAGCAACTTTCTTACCTCTCTGCCACAAAAAGATTTGGCTTTAGTTTTTCATACAATAGTAGCAGTGATACTTGGATTTAGTTGACAGTAAATTCAGGAGAAAAATAATTATTCTATTACTTATATGTAGTTCTTCTCAAATGGTGTGTAAAAACTTATGTTCGTTTGTACTGTAGAGGTTTGTTCTGAAATAGATTATCTGTTAATTTTCTAGCTGAAGATAAATGGATTATTTTTCTAGGAAAACAAAAGCTCTGAGGCTGCAGAATACCTATAGAAGCAGGACATTTTGCTGGTAGCTAATGGCTTGTTAAACACTTTTCCTTCTATGCCCTAGTGCATATTTAATTTTTAAGTCTGTAACCGTCTGTGAACTTTGATTTAGTTCTCTGTTGGCAGGGCAGAAACTGAAACAATCTTCAATACTTTGAATCTGCTTGCTTGCTTTCTTTCTAGGTGGGAGTGAGCAGGGAAGTGGCTTCAGCACAGCAGTGTCATCAGCAGGCCCTGCGTTGTCAGCCCCCAATCAGTCAAGTGCATCTTCAGACAAGTACGCGGCTCTGGCGGAGCTGGACAGTGTGTTCAGCTCCACGGCCACCTCCAGTAACGCGTACACTGCCACCAGTAACGTCAGCAGGTACGCTGCCAGGGGCTGCTGAGTCCCCACGCTGGCTGCAGCAACAGCACAGAAGTAGCTTGAAGTCATTTCTCAAATCTGTTTGTTTCTTATCTAAATGAAGAAGCATTGAATGAGTTTAGAGGTACTACTGAAACTGCATCTCTTGTTTTAAATAATATCAGTACTGAGGGATAGCTGCTAGAAATACTGTCAGCAGAATGTTCTCTGCACCTGTCTAGTCATGACATGCTAAACCTGTTAGATGGTAGCACTTTGCTATGCAGAGTACTTGCATGCATACTCAAAATCATAGGATCATTCCCGAAAAAAATTTCGGATGTTTTTAGTGCAAATGGTGCCACCCATTTATTTTCTAGATCGCTGAAGTAACAAATACCAAATGCCTGTTAGCGGCTTGGTATTGCAAGTGCCCCTAAGGCTTCTGCTTTGGAACCTTTATACTGTTGGCATTAGCTCAATATTCCTTCTCCTGCTCTTGGTGGAGATGACTTTCCATTGCTCAGCACTAGTGAGAGTGTCTGACCCTGGCATCATGGAAGTACATTGCATTCTGCAAACTGCACATAAGTGTTCATTCCCTTTCTTTTACATGCCAGCAGTAACAGTAAATTGTATTTAATTATTAAACAAACAATTCTGACTTCACTGAATGAATTGCATAAATTATTTCCAGCAATGCTTTTGGAACAGTACCTGTGGCTGCTACTGCACAGACACAGCCTGCATCTTCAAGCGTGCCTGCTCCATTTGGAGGTATGTAAGTGTTACTAACACCTTTTGGGGACTGTAAGCAAGTAATCCACTGATTTTTAGTTGATAATGCTGTACTTTGATACCACTAATACTGAAGTTAAGAAAGGTACTATTAACAAAAAAGAACTACTGTCAAAATAATTGTTTTTAATGTATTTTCTTATAAATTCCTGATCTTTCATGTAATTTTAGGTATTTATGTATCTTTGTATAAAAGCTGTATAGACTTCATGTGAGTCATATTGGCTTTTAGAGAAACACTTACTTAATAAAATGTCTTTAATCTTTCAGCAACACCTTCCACAAATCCATTTGTAGCTGCCCCTGTTGCCCCAGTGGCACCTTCAACAAATCCATTCCAGACCAATAGCCGAGGAGCAACAGGTTAGGAAAAAAACCACTGAGTGTTTGAGAAACTTTCTTTAAGAATTGCGTTGATTCTTTTTTCCTATATCTGTATAATTTGTTCTTAAAGATTATCTGTCCCTAGTCTATTTGACATGTTGCGTGTTTGCTCAGTGTTGAGGTGCAATTCTAGGATTTCAAATGGTGGCCATGAAAAATGTCAAAATGATTTGTTAGTGCTCTACCTATTTGTAGTCTGTGTATCACCAGTTGAGTTCCTTCCAAGACTATAACCTTGGCTTTAGAGCGTGCTTTATAGCAGGTAGCCCTGAAATCAGGGATCTTGAAAGCCCTTATTTTTAATTTCTTTCTTTATTTCAAAGTGCTGAAAGCTCTCAAAACCAAAGAGCTGGAGCCAGAACCAGTAAAGACAAGGCTCTTGGGATGTTAGCTCCTCACCAGTCCACTTATTCAGTACACTGGTGTCTCTTTTTTAAAGCATATATTTAATCTTTAAACTCATTTTTTTATATTAATTTTCTGTGGGAGGATTCTGTCAAATCATAATTCCATGGGCAAAACTTAATCACTTTTTAAAAAAGCAAACTTGTACTTCCTTAAAACTATGAACTTGGATTTAGATGGCTGCTAGGTTATGCTGATTTTTTCCTCTCCAGAGCTAAATTTTGACACTTTTATCTGTTAGCTGGACTTCACCAGATTAAAATCTGCTCATATGTGCATTTTGACATTGAGTTGTGGTTTGCTCAGTAATTTAGGTAGGCTGAGTTAAAAACTGAATTGATAAATTTTGTCTTCTGCTGAAATTAATTCTGTGTTCAGTCCCTTTTGAGATACTATGCAGCTAAACTTGTTCAGATATTTAATGCCCAAAATATCTTTTTTTCTTTATTTTAATCTCATTCCTAAGTGGACTATTTTTGATCATCATTAAGAATTTGTAGCCTCTTTAGATAAATTTCTTTGAATATGGCAACTCTATCCTTCCACCTTCTATACAGCTGTCCCTGGCTTGCTGGGGTTCCAAGCTTTTGGCAGCCATCCTGATGTTCCATACTAGATGACAGAGATAATGTCTATAAGTAAAGATAATGTTCAGCCCCTTTCAGTGTAAGGTGTAAACTTATGGCTTGTCCTTTTTTGTTTTCCTCCTGCATGAACTTTGCTCTTTAGTACCTGGGAAATCTGTTTTGTAGCGCTTATTTCCGATGGCTTTCTTACACTGAGCTATCGCTGGTCATGCTAT
The DNA here is from genome assembly GCA_013398115.1 of Falcunculus frontatus. NCBI lineage: Eukaryota > Metazoa > Chordata > Aves > Passeriformes > Falcunculus > Falcunculus frontatus. The sequence goes on along the minus strand of VZRV01000202.1, from coordinate 34,442 downwards.
TGATGAACTGTTTGGTACATATATGTGTATCTATTTCTCTCTCTCTCTCTATATATATATATATAACCAAGAAATGACTGTTCAAGAGTGTATAAATGATTTGACATTGTCTGATCTCTTTGTGGCTTCCATAAGGCCTCTCGGGAGCAATGCACTCTCACATATTTCCTCAGGCTCATTTTGGTAGGTGGCCACATTTGGTATCAAGTTTCTTGTGGCTAGTTGTTCTTGCTTGTAAAAGCTTATTGACAGCTATCTGGTTCTCTGCACGAAGAATTGTGGAAGACTTGACTTCTTAAAAATGGAGTGGGTGTGGGTATTTGGCAACTGGGCAGAGGGAGAGAAGAGCATACATAGACATCCTGTTGAGCAACCAAAACAAAACCATTATTGATAACCTCCTTGGTCACCGTACAGTGCTAATGAGTGACTGTTGAAGTTTCTGCCAACAGTAGTTTGATGCCTTTTGGGATATCCCAAGTCCCCTGATGACTTTGTTGTGCTTCTGGTTGCTGTTTTAGCCAAGTTTGCTGTCGAGTAGCTTCTCTGCTCACTGTAACTTGAGAACAGTGTTAGTATATTAGTTTTGCGTGCACCTTGTCAACAGTTTGTCTGTATAATGTCTTGCCCTTGAATACTTTTGGGGTAAATTTTTCAACTGATAGTTAAAGTATATTCAATAAATTAATTTTATTAACTTTTTTAAACAGTTGAGCTTGCATAAAATGTAGCTTGTAACATTTCGAAAGAGAAGTCCTGTTTAACTAACATAGAATACCTGGTGTCTGTATTTGTACCAAAAATCCTCCTGTACATTTCTCCTGTCAAGAATAATTCCCAAAAGACCAAATAATGGTTTTGTTACTATACTTTTGCACCTAATGTGCTCCTATTTATTTGCTGAAGGCATGGGGATATGCCTATGAGCTGTGTGTTCTTTACTTGAAATGTTCAGCAGAGAATCAGATGAAAAGTTTTGGGCTCTTTTTGTTATAAATTCTACCTCAACAGTAAGAGGGTTTGCAACAGGAAGTTTGTGTGCAAATAATGTGCATGGTGAGAATTTCCTTAAAGACATTAAAGATGGGATGAAAAAAGGGGATGCATGTATCCCTTTGATTTGTTTTGGTTTTTTTATTTATAACCTCCTGTAGTGCAGCTTGAAGTAGGAAAATCCTTTCATGCTTTTCTCAGAAGGAGACAAACAGAGGGGCTTAGGCTGCCTGAACCTGCTTGCTTCTTATATGTACACACTTCTACCAGAAAAACTGTGGGGAAAATATATGATAACATTGAGAACAAAAAATAATTTCCTCTTCCGAAAGAATATCTGAATGTGCCCTATCTACTAAATTTTAAGTAACTCCATTCATTTTTAAAGTGGAAAAGTAAATTATGCACCCAGTTGGTGGTGATCCCAGTAAACAAATCAGTTCGGTGGCTGTAGAAGTTGAACCAAACTTTTGTCCGGTCACAGAGGGCATTAGAAGACTTTTAACATGGCCTTATAGTAATTTGTTCCATGGAAAAAGTGATTTCTTACAAATAATTGAATGTTATTTTTTGCCTATCAGCAGCAACATTTGGTACTGCATCCATGAGCATGCCGGCAGGATTTGGAACTCCTGCCTCCTACAGTCTTCCTACTAGTTATAGTGGCAACTTCCAGCAGCCCACGTTCCCAACCCAGGCAGCTTTCCCTCAACAGACTGCTTTTGCTCAGCAGCCAAATGGTAGGTCTGCATGTTTTAGATAATCTTGTCTAAATCAGAAACATGGAGAAAATGGTCTGTCTATAAGGTGGCGATAATGGATGGATATTTATTTCTACGTGAACTTGACAGTCGTGTTGATGAAGGGTTCCCACACTGTTTTGGCTCTGTAGTTGAGCCTTTTGACTTGGCTGTGTGCAATTGTGTAATGACAAAATGGAAACTTTACCAGAATCTCATAGTAAAATGGTAAGTACTCCCAGGCTTAAAGGGGTTTTAGGTGAGAAGGGCTGTTTTGGAATGTGTGCAACACATTACTACACTTTCTCAAACTTTATAGAACATAGGGAAGAGAAAATTGGAAAGTATTTTCTCCCTGAATTTATATGGTATCATAACATTGAAAAAAATGCATATGTAGAAATTGGAGTTTGATGAGTTAGGGACAATTTAAAACAAACAAAAAGCTCAGCCACAGTGTTTTACACTTACCTTCTTGATAATGTTTAAGTAGGATCAGTGCTGCTGATTCTGCAGTTCAAACTTCCACTTAATTTTGGCTGGGAGCTGCAGCAAAGAACTCTTTGAACATTGTTTCTAGTATTAATATTTTTTACTTTTCTCTCCAAGGAGCAGGTTTTGCTGCATTTGGGCAAGCAAAGCCTGTAGTAACTCCTTTTGGACAAGTTGCGGCTGTTGGAGTATCTAGTAACCCTTTTATGGTGAGTTGTTGCATGTCAATGACTTCTGTGTGTCCAAAGAAGAATAGTCTGTAACACTTAATTTAGAGATACACAAAGATTTGGGGGTTTTCTTGCTTTTAATAAGGGAAGGCAGTATGTGACTCTCCTAACTGCGGCTCACTATTCTGATGATATGCCATTTGTAAGGATGTTGCGATCAAAGCAGAGGTACTTTTATACGTGTTCTCACAGTGGTGTAATTCCAGAGAAGCACCAGAAAATAGACTGTAATATAAAACAGAAGTATTCCCCAGCAGGTTGTTTTCTTTTTTATATATTCTGCATTTATGATTTACAATGTGGGAAAAAAAATCTTAAATACTTGCCTTATTTTTCTTCGTTCCTTTTCCCCCAGGCTGGTGCACCAACAGGACAATTTCCAACAGGAAGCTCATCAACCAATCCTTTCTTATAGCCTTATAGACACTTTACCCAAAAGAACTCTTATGTGGTCACATAACATCTCTGCGCCTCTTGCACTGTTGTCTTGTTTCACTGATATTAGCTTTAAACACAAAAGAAATCTTTAAGAAGTAAAAATAAAAGCCTGCATTGTGTACCTTTAAAAAGTTTTAAAAAGAAAAAAAAAACCACCCAACACAAAAAACAAGAAAACCAACTCCCCACCAGGTAATAACGTGCAAAACAGAGGGCTGTGGTAACATCCTTGAACCTGTGAAGTGGCAGGTAAAAAGTAGCGGTATCATGTATATTAAAATTGGCTAATAAGTTATTGCAGATACCACATTCATTATGCTGCAGTACTGTACATATTTTTCTTAGAAAATAGCTATTTGTGCATATCAGTATTTGTAACTTTAACACATTGTTATGTGAAAAATGTTACTGGGGAATAGATCAGCCACTTTAAGGTGCTGTTGTATCTCTTGGAATGAATGAGCTGCATCATTTTAACCATTGGTATTGGAAGTCACGAAGTTAAATTGAAGGTTTGTTCATTTCTCAAAATGTTTTCCTTTCCTAAGAGCTCTTCTATTTATACATGCCTAAATCTCTAATGTTAGAGGGATACCTGTCTGCATAATAAAGCTGATCATGTTTTGCTACAGTTTGCAGGTGAAAAAATAAATATTAGAAAAAACAACTGTGTAGCATTATTTCTGTAACATTTATTGGATGAAAATGTACACACTGTGTCTTGTACACAGATGAGGTGTCCAAAGCAATGTGTTTAAAGGTGAGTTAAGCTTAAAATTTTCACATGCCTCACTTGGATATGTTTCTTTATGTCTTTGTGATGAAGCTTGCTGTTCTAGCTCAAGTGAAGTGACCTGTCACACAGGAGAGTGTTAAGGGAGGTTTGGATTATTTGGATAGAGTATCTGTAATGAAGGGCACTGGGAGCACTGTGGAGGGTAGTTACTGGAGAACAAGGTTTGCAGCAAAAGACACTTTTATTATGAGTAATTAATGACAGGCTCTGAACAAGCCTTAGTTGAGGTCTGAACAGAATGTGTAAGAGCAGGCCAAGGTACCACAGATGTAATAGCACTCTCTTTATTAAAAAATGATACATATCAGTAAGAGCTCTTGTGGAATATTAAATTTGTCTTTTTTTTTTTCTTTTTTTTTTCCTGTTCTAGCAACGCATCAATATTAANCTTTTTTTTTTTTTTTTAGTTTACAGAAATATTTCCTGCCATACTGGAGTGAAATTTGTAGAGCGAAAAATGTCTGGCTTGTCTTCTCTGTAACAGTAGTATGGTTCAGGAAAAATATAACTGCATCAAAGTAGTTGGTTATGGTGTTTTAAACAGAGATAATTTGGCTAAAGTTCAAGTGTAATACTTGAATTAAGCAAATAATGTAATATATTGTGAATACATAAACTGCAAGCTTAAAGGTTTCTGACCAGCTGGAGAATAAAGTTCTAACAGCTTTCAGGATAACAGGAATAAATAAGGTGAGACTGATTTTTTTTAAAAAGGATGTGCGAGTCCTTTTGAGGTAAACACAAAAATTCTTTAAGGTAAGACATTTCACTTGTAATTGACTGCCTGAATGTTAGATATGTTTTTCTAGGGCATCTAAAAGGCTTGACCCCTGCTTGTAAAAACATTTATGCTAATGATTTTGACTTCTGTTGCCTGCATATGGGAGTTGTAATTTCTTTTTGTTTGTTTTTGTTTTTTAAACTTTGGAGATCCCAAGCAGGAGACAGGCAGCTCATAAAACAAGCTGCCTGTAGCAGCTTTCCATACTTAAATGTCTGGTTTTGTCCTGTTGGCATATTTAAAACAGACCTCAAGTCTCTCTTTTGTTTCTGATGGAGACTTCTGGACAGTGTGGTGTACAGTTGAGTTCCCAACATTCTCTGGAGAATTCACTAAACAAATCTCCAGCAACTGGAGTTTTGCAGGGTATTAGTGACACAATTACTCTCGCCACTGTATTTTAGCACAGTGTAAATAGTTATAATTCTTCCCTGTTTACCAACCTTGGCTGTTTCAGATAATAACAGGTAGATGCAGTAGAGAGTGGAGAACTGCAAGGGTTCAGCAGGGCTTGTGGAACACTTAAAAATGCTTAGTGCAGAGAACTGAACCAAATCAAAGAGATGTCTTGTCAATGAGATGAACAGTGTTATGAAAGAGCAACAATTCTGTGCCCTCTTCTCTTCTGTCTGTGTAAATTAGGCTTTGGGCAAGGCCTAATGAGATCGGCATCTATAGAAATTGTTCTAATCCAAATATTCCTGCTGAGATACTGAAATTGATTGAAGTATGCAAGGCATGTAGTTTAGAATATGCTGTAGAAGTAGTGGAATACCTTATTTTTCATAATTGAGTTAAATGCAGATAAAATGCAACTTTTACTATACACAAGCACACCTCTTTAGTCTGTGTTCAGTAATTTTACATTTGTCAAATTCCAGCTCAGTAGCTGAAGAAGATCCTGTATAGTTTTGAGTCTTCTGTATATTGAGCATAAACTGACACCATAGGTGTTTTGTTGATTAGGTTTTAAAAATAGCTTTATTTACAAAATGAATTCTTGACCCCTGATTTTAAATGTTTTTGTCTTGGACATCTCTGCAGTTGTTCCCACAATTGTCCGTGCAAATAGCATAGTTGCCTAAAAGCTGTATTTTTACGCTTTAGTGTCAAAGCACTTAACTTGATAACTTTAGGCCTCTTATATGGAAATTAATATGGAAACCTCCTAGATTAGACTTTAATCCTAAAACATCAGCTGTTACAAGTGTAAGAAGATGCTACACTTGCAGGACCATCCTGAGTTCTGTAAGGCATATGCGATGTCCAGGTACTGCAGTTCAAAATTTAATGGCTGCAAACATCCAAGCACCATATTGAAACAAATGCTGAAGCAAAAAAATAATTTAAAACCCCCGAAATTTAATTGGAATTCCTGAAAGAAAAGTATAAATACAATGCAAGTAATACGCTGTCTTGAAGGGAAAACTTACTGGGACATAAAGACAAGTTCAAGTCGCTTTTGAAAGTATGTTCTGAAAGAATTGATGATTTTACTTTGTGAGATGAATTGGGTCAGTTAATTCTGAGTCTTGACCAATCTCTAGTTGCAATAAAGGAACACAGTGGGATTTAACTGCTGTGTGATGCACTTGGGTACAAAGTGGACCTTATCGAACAGCTGGAAGAACATCCCCTAATTACCTTTAGGTATATTTAAACGTTGAGTTATGTTATTAAAGAGTGCCCTGTACAGCATTTGAAGTGTCTCCCCATGAAAAAATAAGTTAGTTTAGGAGGTTCTTTGCTTCCCAAGATAAGTGTGTGTGGGTCATGGCAGTTGTCAGACATTATTAATGCATGTGCTTATCAAGACAAACACTCAAAGAGAAGGTCAGTGTGTTTTATTCAGACATCTTCAACAAACAGAAAAGCTGTCACTGCATCAGTAGCAGTTAATCTGTATGTAATGACATGTTTTCCTTACAGTCCTGTAACTTCACATTTCTGAGCAGTGCATTATCTATGTGGAGTCAAAATGCCTGCATTTGGCCATTGGTAAATTAAACTGACAGTATTGCTGTACTATATTACATGATAGTAATCCATCGCTGAACATACAGAAGTAGCATTTTTTGGAAAAAAAAATGGGGTTTAGATATTTGTTAACGTGCTTAAGAAGTGTGTGTCACTACTTTGAAGTTGAAAAAGTGTTAAGTTTTCCAAAGGCTTCTGTGACAAGCTTTCCAACAGGTCGTTGTCTGGTACAACTGCTGCTTTAGATTCCCTGGGCATGTCTGAAGGTCTTATGTCAGTAACTAAATTGCCTTAAATTGAAATACTCAGTTACAAGGGAAAGTCCCAAGGTTGTTCTGCAATTTCCTCTCATGTGTGGTTCAGGCATCTGTATATGCTTGTTGTGCTCATTAATATGAGCATTAATAGAAGTTTGTGTCAGATCGCTAAACTTGAATTAAAAGACTGTTGGAGGCAGGTTTGTATTAAGCTGCTGAAGAAGAAAATGGACCAAATGCATCATCCCATTGACAAAGCTCTCTGTGCAGTAGGCTCCTAAACAGCCTGCTTCAACCTGGACCAGTTTTGCTTGATTGAACATTACATTTCTCCTAATTTGTTGTCCAGATGATTGGAGCCCTCTGCCCTGCTGCTTTTAACCATTGCTTTTGTCTCTGTTAATGGGCAGTGCTTTCAGCAGCCACATTTGTATTTCTGCATTTGACGGAGATGATGGTGTACACACTTCTGATGAGGAAAATTCCAGCTATGACTGTGAAGTAGCTGCCATAAATGAGAAACTGGGAAATGGAGGTGGGGAAGGAGGAGAAAAGTTATTATCTAATAGCAAAAGCAGTTTTTGAGTCTAAGGGGTTGTCACTCCAATGCTGTCTTCCCTTCCCTGTCACCTGTGCCCAGAATGACCCTGTTTTGAAAGGACTCAAGTGGTCTGGACTGCTTGACTTGACACTATAGGAATTTTGCGGTTGTAAAAGGGGGAGAGAATGTTCTGTTACGTATTTCCCTTCCCCACCTCAGTAAGGGAGGACAGCTGTCCTGAACTTTGTCTTTTCTCTCAAAACATGAAAGCTAGAGACTTAGACTCATTCACTGTCTAAGTTTAAACTCATTTTAGAAATCTTTCTGGGAATTTTGATGAGGTAATTTTCAGAATTAGAGTAACTTTAAGGTGCATCCCCTGGAACTATGTAACTTAGAATTACCCTAGTAATAGACCCATAGATTGCCTTTCAGCTTGCTTCCTGCTTCTGGTTAGGGTATTTTGACTATCAACTTGTGAACAGTAAGCCTTTAATTTAAAGAATACCCAGAGTAATAGCTGGTCTCCTTTCCCCTCTGTTCTGTGAACATGTTCACAGAATATTTTCTAGTCATTCCAGTATTGGGAGGTCTAGGGGACAAGCAGGTTGTAGTAGTTCACTTTAAATGAACCTTTTTCCAGAGGCTAATCTTGGACTAGAACCTGCTTTCAAAGGAGAGTAGGGGAACTAAGCAGTGGGACTCAGTGGCTTACCTGAGTGCTGATATCCAGTCCCAGACCTCTTGAATCTACTGCAACAATAGTTAAAGTGGTCTGAATCACCAGTGCAACAAAATTGTTGAAGCCAAACATCGAGGCATAACGCTCCATGCTGAGGTTGACAGCAATCTGAAACCTGCCAATGAATGCACAGGTTCACAAAACTATGGAGAGCAAGGATGGATGGATGCACTTACAGGAACAGTTTAATGTGCCAAGTGCACTCTTCAAAGGACAAGGTCACTTTAGTCTTGGCTATTAAGCTTTAACAACTTCATTTTGACAGAAATTTCTTGGTTTTTTCTGGCTTTTGTGCATCCTATTTACCCTTGACTTGAGTGAGTATTTTTGCTAAATACCCGTGTATATTCATTGGATCACTTAGAGAATACTCATACAGTGATTATTGAACAGCCAAGTGCAGAAGCTACCTTGTTCTGACTTGGAGTGTACTATGGTAATGGTTAGGTTATATCATTTTAACCAGTTTTATGCAGGCTGGAAACAATATATGCTGCTGTCATAACCGATTTAAATTTGTCTAGGGAAATGTCCAGTAAAATTTTGATTAAAAAATTTGATTTAAATCAGTTTAATTAGAACAGTTGTGTGTTGTACTTACGTTGCTATTGTTATAAGGAGCATATAGCAAGCTTTAAATGCAAGGTAACCAGCATAACATGCCCAGATGTTGTCAGTGAAGTGCATGAGAAGCAGAGAACCAGCATCCAGTGCAGAGAAAATTCCCAGAGCCAGTTCTCCAGCGAGATCCCAGTTTACTTTGACATATCCAACTGCCATGGCTGTTGCTGAACCTAAAAATTGAAAAGTAGTAATTAAAACTTGGAAACATTATCATTGAAAGCCACTGCATAACTGTCATTGGGTCATGCCAGGAGCTCTTCAGTCTTGGTCACAGTGGGCTTTGGTAATGGTGCGGTTTGTATTTCCTCTTAGTGGTGTGGGAGTCTTCCATTAGTTTGGATGTTTTCCTCCTTGCTTAGACCTTTCACTGACTGAAGTGCTCTGGGAAAGTGCCTCATGCCTAGGGCTGGAGGCAGCAGTGCACAATCTATTGTTCTTGCTCCACTTTTGGACAACTATGAGCAAAGAGAAGAACAATCCCACCGAGCATTTTCTGCCAAAATATGTATAATGAGTTTAGTTACTTCATGTGAAGTTCTTTATGGAATGGAAAATCTGTAGCACCTCATGCTTGCTTTTCTTTATGGAAGTGTCTTCTCAGTTTCTGGTGCAAGGCCTTATGAACTGCGTTTGTCAATGCCTTATTGACCATCACATGTAGCAAAACCCTTACTTGAGTCTATTACAGTGTAGCAAACCCCATGTTCTCAGGCAGGCTAGCACAAAAACTGGACTTTTGTTTGCTAGTTGTTTGTGCTCTTCGTGAGAACTCCAAAAGTTGGAGCAAACCAACCCCTTTGGTCCATCCCTGCTATGAGCAGTGTTTCCCAGCACTGTGAGTGCCTTCTCTACTCTGAAACTGTGTTAAGTGCCAGAGGGTGTAAATGCAAGAAAGCCTTTGGGAACACTACTCAAAGCAATAGTCAGAAGTTCCGGAGTAGCTTCAGTACAATGGGTTTTCATGCTGATTGCAGGGAGGAAAAGTGAACTGACAATTCCCTGTAGAAGTGTGGGATACAACTCCTGGAATGAAGGGAGAGACAGCTGTGTAAATGGGAGCTCAAAAAGGAGGCTGTATTTGTACTGCACAGCTGTATAAATGAAGTTTCACTTTACCTATATTCTTCTGTTCTGTGGCTAAAGAGAAATGGAATTTGGGTGGACCAGGTAACTAATGAGAGGCAGAATGGCTGAGGTTGGAGGAGAGACAGTGGTCAGCTGGCCCTGCTAAAAGCTGAGTCAGCTAAAGGAAGCTGCTCAGGATGGTGTCTAGGTTTTGACTTTAGGATGGAGAGTCCACACCTCTGGCCAACCTGTCCCTGTTTTAAATCACACTTGGGATAAAAATGTTCTTCTGTGTTTAAGTGGAACTTAGCTTGATTTTGTGCCCCTTGGCTCTTGTCCTGTCACTGGGCACCACTGGGAAGAGCCTGGTTCCATCCTCTTTGCTCCTCCCCTTCAAGTCACTGTGCACATTAATAAGATTCCTTGTTTTTCAAGGCTAAACAATTAGAGTGCTCTCGGCCGTGTCACATCACAGAAATGGTTTCACAGAATATTCTTGAGTTGGAAGTGACCCACGAGAATCATCAGGTCGAACTCTCAAGTGAATGGGCCATAATGGGTTTGAACCCACAACCTTGTTTTTTGCAAACTTGCCAATCAGGATACAGATATAGTCACAGAATATTTGTTGAGGAGTACTTACACTTGGAATGATTTTTAATCCACTGTCTAAGTAGACCATTTCACAGTATGCTCTGAGTAGTATTTAGAGCAGTGTATCTGCTAATACATTCTTTTAATTCTTAAACCAGCCAGCTTGAGGTGTATTTGAGGGAGGAATATGTAGGATGTCACTGCACAGGGTTTTGATGTGCTTACTTGGGGTTAAATTCATGGTCTAAACAGAGCTGTGAACTTAAAACTCATAAAACATTTTGGCAGAATGAGGCTCCTCTAAGAAGGAAAAGCTTATTTATATATATTTTTTAAGATTATTTTTGAAGTGCCCACTGATAAAGTTTACTGTAAAATCATGCTCTGTACATTTTTTGGGTTTATCTCTCACAGTCTGTTTACTTTGGTCCTCGTAGGAGATGGAAAGACACCAAAGACATTGCTGAAGAATCCCTCAGCACAGGATGGGCTACAAGTACCTGCTAATGATTGCTTACCCAGAAAAGTTGCTATTGCTTCAACAGCTCCGTTGTACACTGCGGAGCTGTGGGAGGGGGCTCGGAAGTCCCACAGCACCTGGACATAATTCACGACCTGGTTGAAGCCGGCCGTGGCCAGAGCCCACCACAGGGACCAGTAGAGGAGTTTGCGGGAGCTGTAGCAATCCCTCAGGTCCTTGCCCAGCTGCAGCAGCACGCTGAGCGTGTGACCGTGGGGCCCGGCATTCCCAGCCTGGGGCTGGGGGCTCGGGCCCCCGGCAGCAGGATCGGGGCTCTTTTCCTCTTGGCGGCTCGAGGGCCTGTGGGAACCGCCCGCAGCCACCCCTTTATCAGCTCCTGGGAGAGGCTCAGAGGCATCTTTCCTGTGGAAGAACATGCTCCTCTGGGGCATGGGCAGGAAGAATGAGCACAGGAATGCCAGGGACACGGAAGCCAAGGTAATGGCATTGAGGTAGAAGTAGGAGACGTGTGCTAAGGACACCAGCAGCTGTCCCAGCACGGCGGCCACGGTGGCCGCCACCAGAGTGACACTCCTGCAGTAGCTGGTGACCCTCTGGTAGTGTTGGGTGCTGACCACGCTGTAGATGTAGGCGTAATAGGCCACCTCGGTGGCTGTCACCATGCCATAGAAGAATTCCACCACCTGCATGGCCACGACTCCATGTGCAAAGAGCAGCAGGAGCCACGTGGCGATGAGGCTGATGCCCTGCAGGAGGAGGACGGGCTTGTAGCGCACATAGTCAGTGAACAGGAACACTGGGAAAAGGAGAGCAAGGTAGGAGTATGTCCAAACTGGGAAAATCTGATTGGTAACCTAGAACAGAATAAAAGAGGAAATATTAAAAGAAACAAAAAAACCCACAACCCCAAACATTTTAAATATCCTTTCAGTTGGGTTTTGGTGGTGTTCTTGCTGAAATGACTTAGTTGTGATGATAGGAAATTTTGAATTGTGTGAATCGTGCAGGCTTAACCTGCCTTAAGTTACAAGATTGTGATTTTACTGTGTAAGGCACAAATATAGTGATACTATGCTCCACTAAAGAAATGAGTAGAGTGGCTTAAAAATTAGTTCTAGTAAAGGCCTATGAAGAAGGCGGTTTTTGATGTGCAGCCATTTAAAGCAATTGTAACTTTGTGTCAGAGGCAAGCCTGTCTAGGTTCAAATCCTCTTCCCTACAGTAGCTGAAAATGAAGGCTGTTTTAAATTTTTATGTGAGTAATTGTATACCTTTGGTCACCTGTTTCCCTTGTTAGATTTACTAAAAAGAAAAAAGATATGTGCCTCTTACAGTGCGGGAACTGCACATAGTGTGTAGCTGCTCCTATGTTACTGCAACTTCTATGGTTTTTTCCAGTTTAAAGTGTAAGAAGTATGGAAGTCTTTCAGTATGTTTAAGTTGGACTTCAATACATAGACACCCTGTAAAGAAATTATTTTTCTTTTTTCTAAAACTGTTCTGCATTTGAGTTGGAAGGTGCTGTTTGTGGTTGCCACTAAGCTCAGTGCTTGCCTGGGCAGTTTGGGCACACCTGGGGCAGGTATCCCTTTTTAGATGCACATCACAAAGAGACCTTTTTCTGTGAGTCTAAGTTGCCTGTTTTGGGGAGTTCTTGCCCAGTAATTGTGTGGGGCCTGCTGGGATATCCATTCCTGATCTCTTGTTCTCTGCTTAAGCAATTCGACTAGAAAGGAACTGTATCAAATGCTGGAGGAATGCTTTTACTTCTAAACTGGTACTGGAGTGAGTTGCATGGTGAGCAGCAGGTTCACTATCTTTCTGTGTGACTTCTTTTGTTTCTCTGAACTTAGAATTACCTTATGGAATTAACTCACTGGAGGTGAGGAGGTGAGTTTGACTGAAAGAGACAGTATTTGTACTATGCTTGGTTTTGAGTTAAGGATTCTTACTGAAATCAGAATTAAGGCATTCTATGATGTTATCTGTATGTTTTATATAAGAAATAATTTTTCCCTTTGTGGTTAAAAAAAATAGTAATAAAAAAGGGGGAGAAAAAACCTCCCTGACAACCACAAATACCTTTTTTCAGCAGAAACCCTGGGTTCACAGTGTGCTGGTAGATTCTGCCTTAGCATTTGCTACTGCACATCAGGAATGACTCTTCTTCATATTAGCTGTATGTGGGTGTAGCAAGCCTGTGTTTTCTAATTATACCGTTAGCTCCATGACTCAGCCACGTGTTAACCATGTCCCCTTTTGTTGGGAGGTGTACTCCTGAAGCAGCCAGTGCTGAACACAGGAGCAGAGCAAGGAAACTTGCAGTGCACACTTTTGTCAAAAAACCCCAATTTTTCTGAATGTGAACCTGACCTCCATGGGTTAATGAATGCATAAAATGTAGGAAATGTAGGAAAAAAGCTTTATAGCTCATGAGGGGAAGGCTGCTTAGCTTTCTTACGATTTGAAATCAATGTGTTACTGTCAATGTAAGCAATTCCATAGTAAGTATAAATAAATGTCAGTGTTGCCCCTCCTCTGGAGCGGAAAGAGGAACTAGCCGACCTGATTTTGCCAGAAATATCAACCACCAAAGGGGTTTCAAAGTCTTAAGAATATAGGGACTTTAAAGTTTGGACCTCCTGCTAAAGAGGTGACTCCTTACACTTTTCCAGAAGCATCTTAAATATGGGTCTCTAGATAAAATATTCACACTTCATCTTCCCTTCAGTTACTGCTGTAGGGCCTAATGCTTTAAGCATTTTATTTACTGCTTAAGAGAATAATTACGTACCTCTTCAATTGTTAGGTTTTTGTCTGGTCCCGTTAGATAGGGGGTGAGAAAAGATTCTGATGGCCTCATTGTAGTGAAAAATCCATTTGCGCAGATGATCACCGTGGGATAAATCCAGTTGTGGCTTACAGTTCCCTCCCAGCAATCCATAGTCTACCTTAAAAAAAAAAAAGTCACAAAGGAATGAATAGATGCTCTTCACAGTTGGAAAAAATTCATTTTCAAGTTTACTTTTTAAGTAAACCTACACACACACACAAACCCTTACGCCATAACCACCAGTGAGGGCTGTGGTGGTGGCATCCGGTGTTCCTGAACTTTGGGGGATGGGTGGCAGTGTGACAGCCAAGGGCTGCCTGCAGAGGTGATTCAGATGTCTGACTAGTGTGCAGATATAACCAAACCACTGATCTCAAGCTCTCCTGCACTGAGCTGCACGCCTGGATCTCCTCTTAGGCAGGGACACCTCTCAGAGTTACTCCTGAGGCTGAGACTCTTTGCTGCAACACATTCTTGATAAGTGACTAACAATGTGCTTAGCCTCAAAATCTTGGCTAAGTCATAGAAAGAATTTATTGCACGTATTGCATAATCCTTTAGACAGAAGCAGTTGACCAAATCTGGGACAAGTAGTGGGTCTAAGCTGCACCTAGGCTCCTCTCTGAGAGGAGTTTAGAACCCACTGATTTAGTGGGAGGGTCTCTCTGACAGTTTTACCTGATCCTGTCCTCTCTGCACTAAGCACACCTTCCTGTTGAGTCTTGTTAAACCACTGTCACATTTACCACTGAACTTTGTTATATCAATAAAGGGCATGGTTGCTTCTGTCTTGTGAGTGAAGTGCGTGGCTCCAGCTGTGCCACGTGCCTAAGCCAATGTTCCTCTCACTAAGCCAATGTTCCCCTCACTGAACCTTCCTGGGATCACAGCTGCAGCTTGTAAATGAGCAACTGGGATCAAGGTGCATCGGCCCTGGTAAACTCTGTATTGTCTGTCAAAGGTTGCTCTTAGTGACGAGCTTAAGGCTGAGTGGCTGTGCTGTAGCAGAAAAATAAAGTTCCATTACAGTCTCATTTCTGAATAAATGAGTGGGTGAACTGTGAGATTAAAGCTCATTCTGTGTGCTCAAGGAGGCTTTTTTCTGTTGATCTGCAGTCTGAGTACTCAGTGACACGATGACAGTGCAAGTGTTCTTGATGGCAATAAAAGCCATCAAGCAGCTCAACCCATTGTGAGCTCAAAATGCTTTAATACTCCTTGTGTTTCTTGCACTCCAGTCGTTGGAGAGGGTAGAGAAAAATGCAGAAACTATCTGCTCATGGTACCTGCTCAGACTTAGAAATACTGACTTCACTTTTGGAAGTGATGACCAAAAGGAAAGGGAGACTTGTTTCTTCAATGTAGCTGGCAGCAAAAACTCTGAAGAGATTTGGTTTTTTAAGCTTATTTTACTTGTTTTGTATTAAAAAGTTAATTTCACTGATCCTGAAAACAAGTGAAACAATGTTTTCAATCATTAGTATATGAAAGCAAAGCACTAGCTGATGTTTAATCATGCTGCCACAAGCTGTTTATTTAAAGTTGTTTAATTCCATTCTATAGCAGGCACTTTTTCAAAAGTGCTTCTACTCGTACTGTGAGATTGTATTCATTAAAACTTAGCATAAATCGTATACTATAAAGACAATATTTCTGTGACCTCAGAGGAATGTTAGAAAAGGCAGCCCTAACCTTGAAACTTGATTTTAAACAATTGCCTCTGTTGTCTTTCTCTTACAAATAATTGTGAAAAAATATAGCCTCTCATATCTTTAACTCAAGACCTGATTTGAAATGTTTTGATGAAAATATAAAAATTAAACCCTGGGCTGATCAGTAACATCTACTGAAATCTTGCATCACCGCCAAACGCACTGAGCAAGTGAGTAGCCAGCACTCTCCCAAATAATTCCAAAGGTGATGGATTACCTGTCAAAGCTCTGGCTGTGGTGTATTTCCTGTGGATTCAGGTGCAGTTCTTCCTAGGATGACTTTGTCTTGCAGAGAAGTCAAAAACCACCCTTTAGAGTTGGTGGTAGTCAGAAATTTCTTTAACTTTTTTTCCAAAAAATTCTTTCTAAACTTGATAAAATGTTACCAGAATTTAAATAATAATAATAACAACTTGTCATAGCTGTTCTTGCTTGCACAACTTGTCCATGAAGATTGCAGGGAAAGCGTTCTTTACAGGTTTTGTCAGCAAACTGAGTTCTATTATTAAGATAAAACTATAAGACTCATAGTAGCTAATGATTAATAAAACGTGTTGTGACAAGAAAGCAGTCAATGATTGCATTCTTTATGTTAATAAATACCTTTAAAAGCTCTGGTCTCTGATTCATGGGAAGACAGAGCACCAATTTTACAGTTTGGGCTAACACTGTCCCTGTCCCGTGCATAGTGCAGAGGCCTCTGGGCTCGTGGGGTCTCCTCTGACTGTCCTGGCTTTGCTGGGGCTTTGGGAGGTAGGACATCAAATGCCTCATACTATTAGTTGGCCAGGAATTACTTCTGCATAGGGACAGATCTGTCATTTAAGGACAAACGGACAAGACAATAAGCTGCTAAATCTAGCTTCTGAGCTAGAAAATCAACAGGCTTGCTTCAGAGAAATGCTGCTGCTTTGCTTTCCTTTACCCTTTTTTTTTAGACTGGACTGCCTGCATCTTCCAAGGTTCATCAGAGGCTGGAGTTCACACTGAAGCCTGTTGGTAGGACGTGTGTTGACACTGGGAGCAGTTGCTGAGGCCCTGGCAGGAGGGGTCCCTTTGTGAGCTTGACAGAACCCGGTCTGGTCCTGCAGGTATGGAAGGTTTCCTCAGTGCTCCAGTGTGTGGTGCAGCCAGGCAGGCAAGTGCTCAGGGGAGCCAGGCCTGCCTATGCCACTCATACTCTTCCCTGGCCAAGAGCTTCTGATTCATGGAAAGAACCTTGGCAAGGGAAGGTGCTGCTGGGCAGGGGCTGAAAGGGGGTGCTGGCTCATGTCTCTGGTAGCCCACACAATGCTTGGGCAATACCTGCATGCTTTGAATACAAACACACTATTTGTTCCTTCCTTGTTTGCTCAAACTGGCCTTATCAGCTTGCTGGACTGTATCTCCATGGAAGATTTGCGCCCAAACCCACTAATGTTGCAAAGGTAATTAGTGTTGTATTTAGAGGGGCTTGCAGCTATGGGGAGGAATGTGCCCAGGTCTGGAGTTCCATGTTTGTGTGGAAGCCTCTAACACACTGGAAGAAAGACAAACAATACTAAAAGCTGCTAGGAGAGGTGGATGTATTGAGACTTTCCTTTTCCTGCAATACTAGACAGCCTGTGATTCCAGCCTTGCTCGTAACCTGCCAAGGCTCAACTATCTCCTCTCCAGAGTGTGTGTGTGCAGGTACATGAACACACAGGTAGACACGTACATCTTACTCTTTTAGATGAAACCTCTGATGGGTGAGTTCTGATTTGCAGCTGAAAACCCAGGATTACATAAGGCCTTGCCTTTCTCCCCCTAACACTCCTAAGAGCTGGCCTCTTCCTCCCCTATTTCCCCCACAATGCTGCCTGCCAGCTTCCAACTTCAGAATCGTTATTTTGGAGATTAGAGAGAATAGGAATGGATAATTTTTTCTTTAAAGTCTTATCTGTTTTCTGAAGATGGTATTCTCTAAAGCTGCAAGCCAAATACATTGTGTCTGCTTGGTTCCTTTGCTCCTCAGTGGCATCCCACAGACTCAGAGAGCAGTGAGCTCTAGCCAGAAAATAAGAATTTTTATGGTTAGTTGTACCTGGTTTTTTTAGCTCTAGTCTACTGAGCTAAATGGCATTATGTTTTTCAACAACAGCAAAAAGTTTCACATGTTGTTGATTCCTTTCCGTTTGTCAGATATTGCATGGAAATATTTGTTAACTTTTGTACCAAATGTGGTTTGAGACCATGGAGCTGAAAATACGAAGTTCCTCTTTTTAATTTAAACACAAATGCTAGTTAACTTCTAGTCCAGGACTGACACCTAATTCTAAACGGAATGCCTCAAAACGAGATTCCTACTCATAAGGAAGAATAGAAAAAACACTCCTGGATTCTGTCCCTGTTTCTTCAGGCAGGAGCATCGTGCCCTCAGTTCTGCAGTAATAAAAGATACTCAGTGCTCAGTGGAGACTTAGTACATCTGGTTTTATGACTGCACTGGTTAAACTGTTCTGCTTAGAGCCAGTTTAAAACAGAGAATGTCCCCACAATGCACAACAGTAAACAAAAAGCCTAAAAAAAATTAGACGGATCTTCATTTTGTCAGATCCTACTGATTCTTCTTCTGACTTGAAACAAATTGCTCCTGTCCTGCCTGCCCTTGCCTCTGGGCACTTTGTGTAGTTGCAATATGTGACAGTGGTATGAAAAGCAGGTACATCTGTACAAATGATAGCTTGTGTCTCTACAGGAAAAATATTATTCTGTAATTGCTAAGTGTTTTTTATTAGTTAGATGTAGATATTGGAAGCTAGAAGCAAACAGCAGTACAGAAATAACTTTAGCATATGGATATGGTTCATATTAAATTAGACATTCACTATGCAAACTCATTTCTAGTCTCTTTTTTCTTCTCTGGCTGTCTTTTGGACTAAATTAACTGTAGGACTTGAAGCTTCTTGACAAACTCTGAGGTGCTGATCCTGCCAAATTCTTGGCCAAGATCAGTGGACCTCCCTCACTTGGCACTCAAAAGCGTAAATTATGCTAGCTGTTTGTTTCAATTATAAATCTTCTTGGATATTCCTATTAATCTGGAATTTTCCGGTGTGGAATCAGCTATATTTCTCCACAATGTATTTTTCTGGTTTTAGTCTGTGCTACTTAAGCCCCTTGATATTTTTTCTTTTCCTGCTGAAAGAGGAGGACAGTCAATCGTGAATTTAAATTTACTGGAAGTACAAGCAAAGGAGTGGTGCTCTTTCATTTTTTTTGGACTCTGAAGTTACTCCCTTCTTGGCAGAGGTTGTTGTGAAGCCAGTACAGTGTTTGCAGCTCTCAAAACAACTGTGGCATAGCAGTGTTGCAGTGAAGCTCCTGGGACGGGTTGTGCAAGCCCTTCTTTCTGCAGCCTGTATGCGCAGAGATGTGGGATGAGACAGGAGGAGCCTGTCCTCCATCCTCCTGTGCTGGGTATGAAAGAATAGAATGATGCAAACACCATCTTTTCTTCCTTGGTTCAGAACAAGGGCTGTGCAGAGGGGGGTCAGACCTTCAGCCACTGCATCAGCAAATGTGATGGAAGCAGCTTTGCCAGCACCGCATTCAGAGCTACAATGAGCAGGGCAGGGTGAACGCTGCTGTCTGCCGTCGTGCACGGGGGGATGCAAAGGTGGTTGCTCTGATTCTGTGTATAAATTACTGCCCTTAAGCTATTTATAGACATGTAAATAAGAATCTAAAGGAACGTATCTTTTATTCTTGGCACAGTGCCATTCTGGTGAGCTCTCTGGTGGCATATGTTGTGCTGAAGTGCTGGAATGATTCAGCGTAGCTTTTCAGGGCTGAGTTGAATGTTCTTCTTGCACTGCTGTTCCCTGCATGCTGCTCTTCTCTGCTGGGAGCCCTTCTCCCAGGAGGGCCTGGCCAAGGAGCCTGCCTGCCTGCCTCCTACAGCCGTGTCATGGAGCTTGTGACAATCTGCTCTCTTGACTCGTGCTCAGCCTGCTTCAGCTGCTCTGTGCAAGATCTCACTATTTTCTTTTGCCATTTGCATGAGATCAGCACACAAATGCTTCTGATCATGAAAATCCCGTGTATGACTGCGAAGTAGCTGCCATAAATTAAAAACTGGGAGAGGAGGAGAAAAAGAACAATTAATGAAAAACATGTTAGAGAAATGCTGCTTCTTTGGAGATGACAGTCACTCTGATTTTCTTTACTTGTGTTCTGGCAGTTACTCTACACTTGAGTTTTTTGCTTTGTGATGAAGCAAAATCTCAGCTTTTCAAGTAAACAGCAGATAATTGTGAAATGAAGAACTGCCTCTTTCTTCCATTCCTTATGCCTCTTAATAAATGTCAGATGGGGAGAGAGTTAACAGGATTTTTTTCTATTAGTGCAAAATGTAGAAGTAGCTTCATTACCCCACGTGGTCATGAATAATCTACATGAAGAGTCTGAGTTCATCCTTGTTTTGCTTTTGCACATTTCAGTGCTGTCACCACAATGGCTTCAGTAAATACACTGTGATTTTATATCAGTATTTCCAACAACCGTGGCAAGGCTGTTTATGAAGTCCTACATATTCCTGTCCTTAATTTTAAAGATTTAATGTTTTTGAGTCAATCTTTACTCTTTCAAAGTCAGTTTTGCCTTCTCTGTGCAGAGTGTGAATAGCCTTAGTCTTCTTCAGATCCATTAGAGTAGATAGCTGCCCCAGCTGAGAGCCCATCTGAGAAAATGCAGAAGTCAGTGGGTTTCAGTGGACTTCACCATGAGTGACATTGGGTTGACTGAAGCTAGGGACACTGTTGTGAGATAGGATATCCCATCCCAAATTAAGCGCCTGAGCTATGGGCAGAAGACTCTATCGTACATGTTGAGATACAGACCAGGTTTGCTCCTGAGCTGGAATTAGAAGTTACTTGAGCTGAAATAACTCGAATAATCCGGACTGTGTCTCATAGTCTTGGACTCCCATTCTGCATCTGACAAAACCAGTCTGAGCTTTTGGGAGGAGAGGATGTTGTTCAGCTTCCTATTAACTACCAAAACTGGTCAGATAGCATGGCCTGGCTAACTATGTTCTGGTATATCTCCATTTAAAAAGTCAAAGACCAGCATCTGTAATCCTAAATTGCGTTAAAAGGCAAAGGGGAAGAATGATGACGAATGGTGATGAAGAATGACAAGGGAAGAACAAGATGTCTGGATTTCTATAGAAGAAACAGGAATTAAGCTGTCCTTTGGCATAGGAATTTCTTTCTTGGTAAACTTTTGAAGATGACTTGGTTGAGCAGTAAATAGGAAGCAAGGTAACAGCACTTACCTGAGTCACTATGTCCAGTCCCAAACCTCTTGAATCTACAACAACAATTGTGAGAATGGTCTGAATCAGAAGGGCAATGAAGTTGTTGAATCCAAACATCAGGGCATAGCGTTCCATGCTCAGACTGATGGCGATCTGGAACCTAATGGGAGACTGGCAGGTCAGTCACTTCCTGCTGGGAAAGCTATTGCTATCTATCAGTCGATGAAGAGAAGATGATTCATGGAGATGGTGTATCAAGGACAGAGGAAATGGTGCTTCATTTGGTTGTTTGCTTCCTTGCTTTCTCTAAACAAAAGTCTGGGGTACCATAGTGTATTTTAATGTTTTTTGAACTGGCATGGGCTACTTTTCCAGCCCCTGATAACAGGTGACCAGGTAGAATATCAGTTCTCTGTACCCTCCCCTTTTGTTCCTTCTCTGCCTTCACAGACTGTGCCAGACAGGCTGTAAAGAGTCCATGGCTGGAAGCTTTCAGAGACCTGGCCAGGCAAGGTTGTGACGTGCTCTGGCACTGGCAGTAGTTCTGCCCTGGCTGGGAGGTTGGACTCGAAGGTCACTGTGGGTATCTTCTAACCAAACTTCCTGTGGTGGTGAGTCACATTTTGCTTTGTGACTTGACAGTGGAGGTAACGTGCTGCTTATTTCTGTCAAGAGCCTGTAGATTTTACTTGCAATATCTTTTCTGACAATAATCAGAACATCTTTCCTTGCAATATATACCTCCAAAGTTTCTATACAAACTAAAGGGTGTTATTCCTTCAGGACTCATTTTCAGTGATTTTAGCTTGGGGGTTTCTTGCAAGATTTTACTGTGTTGGTTTTTTTTCTTTTTTAGAATATACTGAAATAGGTGTAATTCACTATAATATAGTAACAATCTACCAAAATGAAAATAAAGAGCTCACTTAGCTTCCTTCGAGACAGGCATAACCTTGCCATGCATTATAATTTTAGCAATTTTTAAAAAATGGTATCTGATTAATTTTGGGGTTTGACAAAAAATGCATCTAGTATTTTTGTTAATGAAATAGAGTGGTATGTCTAAAGACATTCTAAGCAATAAAATGACTGGAGCAATAACATTTTATATTTATTACACAGGATAAAATATTTGTTATTAATATTATTTATATATTTCTATTTCTGAAAACAGAATAGCTTGGTCTCCTATGAGATCTTGTCTGAGTTTATATGTCTGATGTTCCCTTTTATTCCTTCCTTACATTTTAATATCATTAATGATTATATGTATGAAAGTATGTTGAGGAACACTCTATGTCTGGTCTTTTCCTGCATTCATGCAGTTCATGGCATGCTAAAAGGTTTATCAGTAGGGGGTCTAGATATATGGTGATTTATAGCATGGCTGTCAAGGTATGCCTGTCCCTATTGTTTGCTTTGCATCTTTCTTTCCAGGAAGGAGGAAAATGGCTTCTACATTTTGCTGTTGCCATTACCTTTAGTAATAAAGTTACCTTGTACCTTGTTTAATTTCTGCTTAGGTAAATGTTTGATGTCCTTTTGACAATTTTTCTTTCCTGGTTGTTTGGAAGAATGAAAACAACATAACCAGACATTTAAGTGTCCTTGTCCTTACCTAAACAGTTATGTCTAGCATTAGGTCAGCTACCTCTGAGGAAAAGGATGCCCAAAGCAAGCTTGAAGCAAGGTCAGTATTTTGTGCACGAGGGCAGCACTGTGATGTTTTGTACTTACGTTGCTATTGTCAGGAGGAGCACATAGCATGCCTTGAAAATGAGATAGCCAGCATAACATGCCCAGATGTTGGTAGAGAAGTGCATGAGAAACAGACAACCAGCATCTATTGCAGAGAAGATCCCTAAAGCCAGTTCACCAAAATGGTCCCAGTTAATCTTCATATATTGTACTAGGAAAGATGTTACTGAGCCTAGAAAAAGAGAAAAAACACGTGTAAATGTTATATCTGTTCCACAGCTTGTATGACCAAGTCTTGCCAGTCTCACATGCTGAAAGGCAATGCTGAATAATGAAGCAGAGTAGTCTGAAGTTTGAAAGCATTTCTAATGACTTCTGCAGCCGTGCAGATGACTGGTCATTTTAAGACAACTGCATAAATCAAGTCTCTGCTATTCCGTCCTTAGTGTTTTATTCCACTTCACAGGATAAAGTGTAATGTAGAAGGATTCATTATTTAGGTGTCTGTGCACAGCATGTGTCTCTGGGGAGAGAATTAGGAGCATGGTTTGGAGTTCAAGAAGGAAATTCTTCCAGCTCCTCCGAGCTCACTGCACAGCTAGGCTAGCAAACCTTCTATTGTAACAGTTCAGCTCTGTGCACCTCATAGAGGGGGCAAACTGTCAAAAAAAGTGAGTTTTGAGGCATCAAGGAAGTATATTCAAGGAAATGAGAAAGGATAAGTTTGCTTTTGGTGGGCCTCCTAGAAGATGCATCTGTTGCAAAGTTAAGCCACCTGACTGCCCATCTCAGGGGTCCCAGACAATTAAAAAACTTCTGTACTTATACACTGAGAAACAGGCAAGTCCACAAGAGAGAGAAATTCATCAAGGAGTAGATACTACAGAGTGCTTCTAGTTCATTATTCACTTGGTCTATTTAGTTGCCTGCTGCAAGAGTGGTATCTGTTTCTCCTTAATGACTGTAAGGGTAACCTGAATGACCAGGTGTGGTGTAGAGATGTTTATTTTTCCTGTTAGAACACACCCCCATGTCTTGTGCAAGTTCTTTACAGCAGTACAGTGTGAGCCACGGCAGGGTGGTATCATCTGATGTTACCTTTTGATAACCTCACTTTGCTTGTGCAGTGTGAGCATCTGCTCCTGGTGCAAAAGTGGAATGGTTCACATCAGTATTGTAAGGATTCAATAGGATTCAATTCTTTTTTCCCTGCAAATCTTTGTATCTTGCAATGACTAAAATTTTTCTTTTTGTCTGGTTGCACAAGGGTATTTCACTAGAAAAACATCTTAATGAGAGAATTATGTTCTTTCTGTGTAAAATTTTTATGAAAAACTTCTCTCATCTGTGTAAGCTGATAGCATTGTTATGGGAACAGTGCAATACTTGTTTTAGGGAAAAAAAAAAACACCCAATAGGCTCATCCAAAGAAACATGGGTGCGCCTGACTGGATTTACCAGCTAGATGCAATGTCTTTGTGACTTGCACTTTGTGCATACTGGTAAGATACAGTTACTTGTCTGGTCCTAAAGAAAAACCAACATAACTCACATTTGAACTGTTGTACATCAAAGAACTAGGTCTGGAATGCACAGGGTGTGCACTGGCTCCCTGGAGTGCCTGCAACGGAATGACACTTTGAAAGTTTACTAAAGTGAAACTTCAGAGGCTGTCATTGTGATCAATGTTTAAACATTGACTTACTGAGAAAAGTTGCTATTGCTTCAACAGCTCCGTTGTACACTGCGGAGCTGTGGGAGGGGGCTCGGAAGTCCCACAGCACCTGGACATAATTCACGACCTGGTTGAAGCCGGCCGTGGCCAGAGCCCACCACAGGGACCAGTAGAGGAGTTTGCGGGAGCTGTAGCAATCCCTCAGGTCCTTGCCCAGCTGCAGCAGCACGCTGAGCATGTGACCGTGGGGCCCGGCATTCCCAGCCTGGGGCTGGGGGCTCGGGCCCCCGGCAGCAGGATCGGGGCTCTTTTCCTCTTGGCGGCTCGAGGGCCTGTGGGAACCGCCCACAGCCACCCCTTTATCAGCTCCTGGGAGAGGCTCAGAGGCATCTTTCCTGTGGAAGAACATGCTCCTCTGGGGCATGGGCAGGAAGAATGAGCACAGGAATGCCAGGGACACGGAAGCCAAGGTAATGGCATTGAGGTAGAAGTAGGAGACGTGTGCTAAGGACACCAGCAGCTGTCCCAGCACGGCGGCCACGGTGGCCGCCACCAGAGTGACACTCCTGCAGTAGCTGGTGACCCTCTGGTAGTGTTGGGTGCTGACCACGCTGTAGATGTAGGCGTAATAGGCCACCTCGGTGGCTGTCACCATGCCATAGAAGAATTCCACCACCTGCATGGCCACGACTCCATGTGCAAAGAGCAGCAGGAGCCACGTGGCGATGAGGCTGATGCCCTGCAGGAGGAGGACGGGCTTGTAGCGCACATAGTCAGTGAACAGGAACACTGGGAAAAGGAGAGCAAGGTAGGAGTATGTCCAAACTGGGAAAATCTGATTGGTAACCTAGAAGAGAAGAGGAAATGTCAGTGTTTTTATTGTTGAGGAAAGGAAGTTCATGTATTTTAAATGGTATTGGAGAGGGAAGTTTTTTCTCTGAAGGAATTCATAAAATATATAACCACATTGAATCAGCATGGGACTGTTGGGCAGGCAAATGGATCTTGCATCCATTAAATGGATCTTTTATTTATGCAGACTGCTGCAAATTGTAGCCCGCCAGAGCTGGTTAAAGTTGTGCTTTTTTTTTTCCTTTTAATCTTAGTTTAAAAATTTTAAAAAATGTTTTCCCTTTCTCTTTTCACTACTTGAATTAAAACAAATTGTAGAGTAAAATCATACCTCATCTGTGGTCAGGTTTTTATCTGGTCCTGTTAGATAGGGTGTTAGGAAAGGTTCTGATGGTTTCATCATGTAGAAGAATCCATAGAGGCAGAGGATCATGGTGGAAAAAGTCCAGGTATTGCTTTTCTCTTGCTTCCAGCAGCCCATGGCCTCTGCAGCAAAGCCGAGGAGAAAGTTTGTTAGAATGATGATACTGCTCATGCAAGTGAAAAGAGATCCTGTTAATTCATTTTTATTTTGTGGTTTCTAATGCGAAGTAGTACTCTTTAGAGGTTGACAGGTTGAAAACATTTTTATTTGTAATGTTAAAGTGAACAGCTATTCTTTACATTTGTCTGCTGCTCTCTTTGTAGAAAGTGCATAAAAAATGAATTGGAAGATCCTTAACTGGGAGACAAACTACCCTGTCATCCCTTATGCACTGACCAAGATAAACACAGGAAAAGCCTTTCTAGATAGAAGTGGCTGAAGACAGCTGAGCACTGAGATTTCCCTCGACACTGTGACTGATCACAGGCAAGCACCTTGTCGAATGACGAGGAACTAGTTCACAATTGCTGTTTTTTCTCCTTTGCCTCCTAGATGTGCATGGCTTTCCTGTTATGGAGAGCTGGTAGCTCTGGAGCCTAGCTGATGGGAATTGCTAATAAATACAGAAAGGATGTCAAGCCAGACTCTCATCTGGAATTATCTGCATCTGAAGTCCATTTTGGATACAGACATTGTATTTTCCATGTATAAAAGTGGCCACAGAAGGTTAACAGTCCATGCTAAAATGAAATGAAGCAGATATTTTTGTTCTTGTCACTAGGTGAGATGATGGAATAAATTAAAATTTGAAACTCTGCTGGACAGAGCCCAAACAGAAGTCAAAATGGGTGTAATCGGAGCATGCAAAGGAAATAGACAGTAAGTTAATATCCATATTCATGTTAGTATAGGCAATGTAAAGAATCTTAATGTGTGCAGTTTGTCTTTTGGAGCCCTTTGGAGTTTGCTTATTAGCAGATGGGATTTCTATCACTCTGCTTTGGACTTTTATCTACTTTCCACCTGAGAACTCTTTTTTTTTTTTTCTTTTTTTTTTTTTTTTAGGCAAAACATTGATCTTAGAACAATCTTAGAAATTAAGTAGTGTTTTTTCACAAATTTTTTTGTAAAAGCTGAAGAAAGGTCTATTCAGCCAAAACCAGTCATATCCTGATGAGTACATCACTCCAGGTTGGATGGGCAGAGGGTCCTTCTTAATAGGATGTGATATGTATAAAGCAGTAGGCATTATGCATCTTCTTTTCTAACTTCATGCTAGTACATCACATTTTACTGACAGCCTGATGCACTAAGAAATGTGTGCAGATCAAAGGGAATTTGAATTACTTCCTTTGCTGCATAACGGCCGAAAGCATGGACATTACAGGATTTCCAGCAGAAACGAACCCAGCTCTGTGTCAGCTCTGCAGTGTCAACCACTAGAGGGCAAAGTGACCCCAGCAAGGCAAAACGAGCGCGGGAGGATTGTGAGACGCTGAGCGCTCCAGGAAGGAAGCATTTCTGCCCCTCCTTCCTCCCTGGCTGTTGTAACATCAATCTGCTGCAAAAGTGGCTTTGGCAGGACCTGTCTGGGCCCTGCCCAGGATCGTGCCCACTTAGTCACCATAACATCCCCTGGCTCTCCTCTCACGTGGTAGTCATTAAAGCCACACAGCACCCCAGTGCCGTGGGAATGCTTTGTGTGATTCTGAGAAAGGCATCGAGAAGAGTGGGGTGGAGAGCGTCTCTAGCACTGTAATGAGAAACATTTGTACAAGTCAGCTTTGGCACGTAGCCAGGGCGTTATTTTACCCTTCCCAGCCTAGATTTTCTGCTCCGGTCTGTTTCAGGTCTTGCTCTGTTTGCTCACCCCCCAGCAGGCTGTGTGACACAAGGGCAGCAAGTCTCATGCAGCCTGTCAAAATGTCCCACACTTTGGGAGGTGAGTAGGGCAAGCTGCTGCCTCTGCAGGGCTCGCAGGGTGCTTGTGCTCGCTCTCAGATGCTGCCTGTCGGTGGCAGGGCTTTGCCATCCTGTGCAAGAATTCACGGTTTCAGCTGTACACAGAAGAACTTCAGGTGTGTCCTGGTCCCTGCATCCGTACAGTGCCAGCATGTGCACTGTTTAGGGGTTTGGGCTAGACCTGTACCTCTATTCTGCAGTTTTGCTCTTTGAGGTGCCAGTGTTAGGCTGGTAGGTAAGTCAGGTGAGAAGTTTCCTACTTGATTTAAGCAGCTGTGCAGAAAAAAAACCTGTCGCTGGTGCTGAGCTGGGAAGGGCAGTGGGCTGAGGGCTTCCAGGGGCAGCCCACTCTGCCCTAGGGCAGTGGGAGATGGTGTCACCCCACCTGCAGTGGGGTTTGTGTTTGCCTCACACCCCAGCCCTTGGCCAGCAGTGAGCTGCCCCCGGCTCTGCAGCTGCTGTACAACCCCTCCTTTCTGCATTCACAACCACAAACCTCTGACAACCAGAGCTCTGCCCTGGTGCTTGAGGGGGAAGAATCCAATTTGTTCCTGATTCAGTCATCCCATGTGGTCAACTTGTCTTTTATAAACCTAGGTTTTTGTTCACTTTTGAAGAGATTTTAGGATGCCTTGGTGTTGTTCTGCAACAAAACAATTCTGTTTCTTTTTTCCTTCAGCAGTTCTCAGTGCCAGAGCTGTCAGCTCTTCTACACACAGCCTAACACAGCCTCCCAGTTCCCCATCGAATTGCTCTCTTCTTTCCTCCCACTTTCCCTTGTCATTGCAGGATTTCTGATTTCTAAAGTTCATATATAATCATACCTTCTGTGCCGGAGCTCTTCCTTTCTTACTTCCAAGGGAAAAACCTCCTTTTAGTATTTCCAGCCTTACTTCTGGTTGTCCTGTGTGTATTGCAGCTACTGGACTCTGTTTGGGTTTTGTGCTTTTCCTGTTCTTTTGGTATTACAGCTTGCTCTGACACCTCCTTTGGAATGGCCTCCAGCTGGCTCTCTTTCAGCATCCATGTTCAGCACCCTTAAAGGAACAGCCAGATAATCCTGGCCTGTCTTTGCCCCAAGGCAGCAGTAAATCAAGACCGAAACTACAGTTTGGTGCCTGACTGGCACAAAATCAATAGATGTAGTTCTGTTCCCAAAGAATTTTGGATCTCTTTGACAGGATATGTGGCTTGGGAGCCATCTGTGCTTCAAACTGGCCTATATTAAAGAGGGAGCAGTAGCTGTGCGTGGGTAGTGACAGAGGTGAGGGCGAGCAAATACCACTGCTATAAGATTGGAATGTATCCATGCTACTTACATGGGGTTTCAAACTATTCTGACAAATTAAAAAAGTAAAACACCCTGCTCTGCTTCCTCTTGACTTATTTGCTGGCGAATTTGTCAGATCTTTTGCTTAGGCAGGTTCTCACAGTGCTGCTGAAGATGGGGATAGCTGCCCTATAGTCAGCTTCAGAAGATTCTGTGGGACTCACGACAGCAGAGTATACTCTGCGAAATGCACAGATTTTCACAAATAGTATGTACACAAATCTAGATCCACTCCCACCCTGGTCCCACAACATGTAGGTCTGGAATGAGTGATGTAATAATTATTTAGGAATATGACCAATACAGTAGGAAAATTTGTAAATATTTGTAAATAACAGTGAATTATCTAATCAGAGGAAGGATGCATCTTGGTTCACACACAGTAAAATGGAACAGTAACTTTATGGACATGTACATTAATATGAAGAAGGTGTGACATTCCTTGCTGGGTCAGATGAGTGTCCCAGCTCAGCCAGTCCTTTGCCTTCACTCTTGGCCAGATTTTGCAGCCTTTTTGCCTTCTACCCCTCAACAGTCAATATTACAGGATTAATGATGTTAGAGGGGCCATCCCTGCCTCTTGCGTTTGTAATTTGTTTGTTGGCTTTTGTCCATGAAACCATCTCCTCCTGCCTGGGACAGTGCTGTGTACTTACAGAGTCATAGCAGGACTATGGGAGGGAGCCATAAGAGTCATCATATCCTACTCCCTGCTCCTCCCAGGACTATCTCAAACTGAACCTTGTGTCTCAGTGCTTCATCCAGACACTCCTTGAAGGCTGGCAGCTTCTGTAATGTATGTGAAACTGATGCATGAAAGGAACGTAATAACTCCTTTGGGCACTTTCCCAGCCATCGGTCTCTGTCTGACACTGATCCCAGAGCTATCTTGGTTCTGCCTGTTCTATTGACCCTGTAGCTATGGGAGGTGACAGCCCCTCTGAGAGAACACTGTGTATACCTGCATTTGGTTTTATTCTCACAAAATCTTGCTAAAATGCAGAGAACCCTTGAGGGAAGCAGTGTTACTTGGGGTTTGCATTGACTTACTGAGGCAAGAATCCAACTCAAATATCTTGATACTGAGAAAAACTGCAAAATTCTGCTTTTCCTGTAATGCAATAATGAGGAAGAATGATTTAAGTAACTTCCAGGCATTGATGTTTGGTTTCTCTTCTTTCAGATCCTCTTTTATCCTTTATTATCTGTTCTTTCCATAGTCTTCAGCCCATCTTGTTTGTAATTAAAATTCCATGTTTTTTCACTGGTTCATATCTGAATGCCAAATGGAAGACTGTAAAACTGCGATAAACGTATGCAAGTTTTTGGTCAACTTGAGCCCTATGCCATAAACTGTCTGCAGCAGAGCTTGGCTGCTGGATTTGAAGGGGACTATGCTCTTTCCATGAAGTGTAGTCAGAAGCAGAAGTGTTGTTCTGCTTGGAGGGTGGTCTGGGGGATCTGTTTCTAGCTGACATCCCAATTCTGTTCAGTTGGGAAAGGGAAGAATCTGTAAGAGTGGAGTTTTATGGTAGTAGTGTATCCTAAAGAGCTAATCTAGTATGTGTCTAATGAATCAAGGAGATAGGACAATTCTGAGAGGGGAAGGAAAGGCAGTAAAGGAAGAAGATTGCAAACCTCTGTCATCCTGATACTTTCTCTCCTGCCTCTGCTGCCCCTTGGACTCAATCCTGATATTATCTCTGGTGCTTGGCAGGATGGCACCAAGGTTGAGAGGCTCACGTTGGCTGTGTGAGGTGTCTCTCTATCTGTAAGTTTGGGCACTGGCTTTCAGCTCACAAATCACATCTGTTTCTTGACACCTGCCCAACTCAGACAAAGAGACTTCTTCAAATCAAACTGAAGGCTTATTCTTTTTGAAGAATGTGTACTATGCTCTCTAAAGCAAGTGATAGCAAAAAATATTTTCTGTGGCTAATACTGAAGATTTTTCTCCATTTGTGGCCAAATACAGCCTATGCACAGAAAGGTTCCAATGGCAGTTATAAAGATTAAAGTGTATTTTTGTCAGATTTCTCAGACCCAGGAGTATTCACAAGACAAGTTCACTTTCTGACTTATGGATGAGCTGATCTTTATCTTTCCTCAGGTACTGCATGCTCACTTTGGGAATGAGCTGCTCTCTGCAGTCTGGCCCTGAATCCCACGGTGTGTGGGTGAGGGTTTCCATAACTTGCTTCTCAGCTGAGTCTTGCCCCAGGTTCCTAAGGTGGAAGGATGTTCATATGCTGGGGTCAGGTGGTTTTCATCTGAGACACAAAAATGAATGTGCAAATTTCAGTTAGGGAAGTTTAGCTAGAAGGTACTAAGGGCATTATTCCAAGGAGTAGTTAGGAAATACATTCAACCGAACTAATGTTTCAGGTACTTGGTTTAAATGTAGACTGACAGCTGCTTCCTTATTAAAGAGTAATGCTGTAAGGCCATTTTTCACTAAGCTGTACCTTACCTAAGGATAATGCCCGCCCTTTTTATCCATTCACTCTTCTTACTCTTGTCACAGGAGTGCCCATTGCCACTTGCACCATGAAGGGCAGTGGCTGCTGGTAGCAGTGCAGGATCTGGAACAAACAGCTGTGCCATTAATCATCACCCTGAGACATTTTGGGAGGGGGGGGTTGTTATACACAAACCTGAGTTTGTCCTTGCATATTGGGTATCTTTGGCCAAATTCATTAATGTTTAATTGTTTTAATATTCAATTAATTAAAAGTTAGCCAATTAAGAATTTATATGTACCCCAGTTAAAACCAGCTTATTCCAAGTTGAAATCACCCTGTTTAGATGTTCTAGAAAGTTCCTCCATTATTCCTCTGTTTAAAACTGTTATTTCCCTATTTTAATATTTCTATCAAATATCTATAACGTTATTAAGCAATATTTTATTGTTATATGATGTTTGTTAAATGTTTTATGAAATTATTTGTTAAACATTTTATGATTTTAACTACCTAATGGGGAAGAGGCTCTGCCAGCAAAGGGTGAATATTAGCTGACACTTTGTTGTTTTTAACCCCCGACCGTTGGCCCTGCAACCTGCAACCATGGAAACCATGAATTTCAATTAGGTACCTTCCCGCCACTCAAACCACCAAACTTCAACCCCCTAGACAACAGCAGCCCATTGGCGGACTGAGATGATCTCACTTTGAAGGACCACCAATCACCTATGGCCATGGGGGCGGACCTGTGGGCGGTAATGGGCGGAGCCTGGACATTATAAAAGTTGCCGCACAGCTCGAGAGCCTTGCCTTTTGCCACTGGACTAGCCACGGCGGAGCCCGTTGCTGGTGCTGGCCTCTATCTCCATTAGAGACTTATTAAATCGATTGACTGTGGACTAGCTGCAGTCATCCCAGCAACGCAGGAGTCCTACCCTGGGGACCTAAGGCCGAATTTCGGCCAAAAGAGTCTTCCAATCCCTGCGTTCCCGGTTTTCTTTTTCTTCTTTTTAATCTCAGCATTCCTCTTTTTATCCGTATCCCGGATTTTTCTTTCTTTTACTACTAAATTTTAATTAACTGATTTTAATTAATTTTCTCATTAATAAAATTTCATTTTTATATAAAAATAGAAGCTGTCTTCTGTTTTTGACAGGGGTTAATTCTTTTTTCTTGCAGGCAGCATTTTTGTGGTGGCACATTTGGGCACAAACAAGGCCTGGAGCTCTTGTTATAATGTGCTAACAACATGGTATGGAGCACATAAAAGTTCCGTGATGAATTTACAAAGACTGATCCTAGCTTGGCCTGCAGAGCTGTGCTTTATGCCTGTTTTATACACAATGAAGTCTGGGCCAGCGCTGCATTGAAAGGAGTGATTTACCCTGTTAATCTGTTATTGGCCAGGGAAAGTTAAGTTGCATTAGCTTTCTTCAGTGTAAGTCACTGGCTGGTTTGCCTCTCCTTTGGTTACAGTTTCGTTGCTGAATTCACTGTAGGAGACAGGTCACTGACGTAGTTGTGAAAGGCTGGGCAAGGAGCATCCAATTACAGTGGGTGTCCCCTTGGAAGCGTTGCCAAGACTTTACAGCCATCCTTCTTTGCATCGCAGTGACCTGCATTGCAGTGACCTGCATTGCAGCTCTCTGATTTGCTCTGTGCCTCTTGCAATAACCTGTCAGAGACCTTGGGAAGTTTCCAAATAGAGGTGTTTCCCATAGTCTGAAGACTGGGTTTGTTGGTTGAGCAACCTTTTACTTTCTCACTCTTACTGGCACAAAGCACACTCTGCTCTCCCAACTGAGGGATGCAAAGCAGTGAGGTCCAGAGGAGCTGAGCCAAAAAACAATCCAAGATGTGGAAGTATCTGCTGATCTGCTGCAAAATTCATTGTTCAGAATGAAGCTGTGATCTTTGTGGTATCTTCCTCTTTTCTTCATAGGTCTGAGAATGCCAGACAATTCAATTTCATCTCTTCTTTTTGTTTGGGTGGGGGATTTTTGTTTGTTTCTTTGTTTGATTGGTTTTTTAATGTTTCAAAACTGCTATTGAACAGCAACAACAAAATAAAGCAAGTGAGTTGAATAGATGGTAAAATTTCCAGGACTGAGCAGACAGATGATATCTCATGTATGGTCTCCCTCTTGGCATCAGGGTGTATTTTGGCCCTAACTGCCAAAGTTATTTCTGCTGTAATTGTATCAATAGCAAGTTACTGTCTTGAGACTTCTAAAGTGGAGAACTGAAATTCTAAATAGAGCATGATCCAAAGTTTGCCGGAAGGTGGAGAAAATCTTTCTGTTGCATTCAATGAATGCTACAGCAGGACAGAAAAGCTTACAGAAGAACAGGTTATACCTTAAGTAGGTCCTTTACTTTCCTTATATTTTTCTTCAAGATCATCAATGGAGGACAGGAACTCCTTTGTCAGTGGAATTCTCTGAGGATTTTCCTTTCTAAAAAAATGTTACGAGGTCACTGCTGTAGGTTTGCAGCTGACTTTTGTGTGAATGCTGACTGTGGCAGGGAGCATGGAGTTCTGCTGTCCCTCTGTCCCCTACACTGTCTGTCAGCTTTTCTAATGGCAGAGAAGCCATCAGTGTTTAAAGCAAGAACAGCAGTTTTTTCCTTCTCAGTGAAGTGGGGAAGGATGATTCTGGTGAGAAAAAAGTGGCTGAATTTTGCTAAGGCTGCGAAGTAATCTTTCACCACTGCTTTGATGTCAAAATTGTCTGTGTGCTTCACAGGCTGGTTTTGAGCTCTTCAATTCTGCAAACTGTGATTGAGGGAAACACATCTATTGACTGTAGCTAATAAGAACATTTTGCTTAATACTTTCTTGATATGACCTACATGTTACATGTACGAATGAGACAATTGCTTTCATAAAATATTAAATGCTATAAAAGTTGAGGCCTATTTTCTCATCAGTGCCAACAACAGACCAACCCCATGTTGAGTTCCCTGTGATGAATGAGCCAGCCAAGGTCCATGAATCCACTCTTGCCAATTTTTTTTAAATTATGGGGGTTTTTTGGTTTTTGTTGTTGTTGTTGTGTTTGTTTGTTTGCTGTTTTCTGTGGTTCTTTTTAAAAATTAAAAAAACCTCACCTTTTTTACTCAGTGCAGTCATTGTTCCACATGGTAACAAAAAATGAGCAAAAAAGTATTGCTTTTCGGAGATGAGGAAGAATATAAAAGACTCTATAAAACTTCACCTTTAGAATTTCCAGCTACAGTTAGAAATAGATGTGTGTAGGATGCTTATCCCAGCACCAAAAAACCTCCTCTATCTCCAAGTTTGCTACTTGATGATTGGGCCTGGTGACTTTAACATTTTATTTGTAGTTTTTGTAACAATGCCATACAATCCAATTCAATGCACATTCTTTGCCTGTGGTTTAGTCTTTCTTGGATTGCATACTTTTAAAGTCTCCAGTTAATTAACAAAAAGTAAGTGATATATAGGTCAATGAAATCTCATTTGAATTGGTTAATACTTGTGTTAGCGTTGAAACACAT
>VZRV01000200.1:79125-89427 GCA_013398115.1 Falcunculus frontatus | reverse complement strand
GGCTTCCCACCGGAGCTGCGCGCCGGCCCCGAGGCGCAGAGCCGGCTGGCGGCCCTGCGGGAGCTGCACGCCGAGGCGGCCGCGCTGGCCGAGCGCCGCGGCCGCCAGCTGCAGGACGCCCTGGACCTCTACACCGTTTTCGGGGAGAGCGACGCCTGCCATCTCTGGATGGGCTCCAAGGAGACCTGGCTGGGAGAGCTGGAGGTGCCGCAGGCGCTGGAGGACCTGGACGTGACGCAGCGCAGGTAGGAAGGAGCCCCTGCCGTGGCAATGCTGCCGTGCCCTGTCCCGAGTTGCTGCTCGTTCTAAGCCTGGATGTTCCCGCAGGTTGGATGGGCTGGAGCAAGACATGGCCACCGTGGCTTCCCAGATCACCGCAGTCAACCAGGCAGCCGACGGGCTCCTGGCCAGCGGGCACCCTCGGAGCCCCCAGGTCCGGCAGTGCCGGGAGCAGCTCAACGAGAGGTACGGTGGCGGGTGATGCCGGGGCGAGAGGGTGACACGGTGACGGTGCATTCCCCGCCATCCCCCGCCTCTGTCTTGCAGGTGGGGCCGGTTCCGGGAGCTAGTATCGGAGCGCCGGCGGGCGGTGGGCTCGGCACTGCGCCTCCTCAACTACAACCTGGAGTCCGAGGAGACGCAGAAATGGCTGCGAAGCAAAGCCCGGGCGGTGGAGGCCACGGCCGAGCTGGGCCGCGACCTGGCCGGCGTCCTGGCCACCCAACGCAAGCTCTACGGCATCGAGCGGGAGCTGGCGGTGGCCCAGGACCGCCTGGCCGCCCTGCGCTCCCAAGCTGAGCGCCTGGCCGAGGAGCGGCCCGAGGTGGCCGCGGAAGTGGCCCAGAAGCTGGCGGCGGCCACGTCCGCCTGGGACGAGCTGCAGGCGGCCCTGGCAGAGCGGGCAGCGTCCTTGGGGGAAGCTGGACAGCTCCGGAGTTTCCTGCAGGACCTGGATGACTTCCAGGCGTGGCTCTTTGGCGCTCAGAAAGCCGTGGCGGCCGTCGATGAGGTGCCGGCGTCGCTGGGGGAAGCAGAGGAGATGCTGCAGCGGCACGAAGCTGCCCAGCGTGACGCCGAGGAGCATGTGGGAGCCTTCGCTGCCTTGGAGGAGGCGGGGGAGCGAGTGCTGGGCGGGCAGACGGACCCCGAGTATGAGGGGCTGCGACAGCGCCTGGGCGGCGTAAAGGATGGCTGGGCTGCCCTGGGCAAGATGGCAGAGGCTCGGAAGCGCTTCCTCACCCAGTGCCGCGACTTCCAGGAGTTCCTTCGCGACACCAAGCAGGCGGAGATCCTCCTCACCAAGCAGGTGGGTGCTCAAGTGATGTCCTTTTGTTCTCTTGGCTCACAGGCACCCCAAAAACGGGTGATTGTGTACTGATCCATTGCTGTGCCCCTCAGGAGTACACGCTGTCCCACCTGGAGCTGCCCTCCACACTGGAGGGCTCGGCTGCTGCCCTGCACCGTTTCCAGAACTTCCGTGCCGGTGTGGAGAGCAATGCCAAGAAGGTCCCGGAGGTGGTAGTTGGTGGCACCAAGCTGGTGGCTGAGGAGAACATCTTTGCCGAGAAGATCTCTGAGAAGTGCCAGACTCTCCAGGAGCGGTGAGTCCAACACAGGGCCGGCGGGTGGGTGGGCATTGTGTGGGCAGCAGGGCTGACGCTGAATGTCCATGGTCCCCTGCCAGGCATGGAGCCGTCATGGACAAGGTGGAGGAAGCAGCGGGTTTGATGCAGGACAACCACGACCTACAGACCTTCTTGCAGAGCTGCCGGGAGGTAGGAATGCAGCACGGCTGGTGGCACCCCTGGGGGCTCCCCACCAGCTGAGCACTGACACCCCTTCCCTGCAGTTTGACGCCTGGGTGGATGAGAAGATGCTGATGGCTCAGGATGTCTCCTATGGAGAAACCCGTGGTCTCCACAGCAAGTGGCAGAAGCACCAGGCATTCATGGCTGAGCTGGCACCCAACCAGAGCTGGCTGGAGAAGATTGAGGCGGTGGGTGCCGGCACCGGGATCGGAGAGGGGGAATGGTGTTGGGGAAGAATCTGGAGCATGAGGAATTGCTGAGGGAGCTGGGAGGCTCAGCCTGGAGAAGAGGGGGCTCAGGGGGGACCTTCTTGCTCTCTACAACTCCCTGACAGGAGGGTGCAGCCAGGTGGCGGTTGGGCTCTGCTCCCAGGGAACAAGGGAAAGGACAAGAGGAAACAACCTCAAGTTGCACCAGGGGAATTTTTGATTGGATTTCAGGGAAAATTTCTTCAAGGAAAGTGTTGTGCCACCCTGGCACAGACTGCCCATGGCAGCGGTAGAATCCCCATCCCTAGAGAAATTTAAAAGCCGTGTGGACGTGGCATTTGGGAACATGGGTTAGTGGTGGCCTTGGCAGTGCTGGGAGAATGGTTGGACTCAATGACCTGAGAGGTGTCTTCCAACATTAATGATTCCACGATTCTGGAATACTCCCAGCCTGCTGCACGGGTGGGATGTCCTCGTGCCGCAGTGACCACCCTCCTCTCTACTGTTGCCGCAGGAGGGGACGGAGCTGGCCGCGCGCAAGCCGCAGTACGGCGCGGTGGTGACACAGCGGCTGGAGGAGCTGCGCCGGCGCTGGGCCGGGCTGCGCAGTGCTGCCGAGGACAGGGGCCGGCAGCTGTTCGAGGCCGAGCGCTCAGCGCTGTACGCCCGGAGCTACGGGGAGCTGGAGAGCTGGCTGGGGCGGGCGCAGGAGGAGCTGCGCCACGCCGAGAAGGTCAAGGACCTCACCGCTACCAACTTGCTGCTGAAGAGGTTGACGGTGGGTGCTGGCACCTCACTGGGTCCTTTGGGAAGGGGCAGGAGGCCTGAGGCAATGGGGTTTGTTCCCAAATGGGACTGGGGTTCTCCATCTTGGCTCTGATCCCTAACTCACATGGATTTTCTCCACCAGAGACTGGAAGAGCAAGTGAGAACGTGGATGAAGGAGCTGGAGGAACTGGGGTGGCAGGGCACCCCTGGTGCCGGGGACGTGCCAGATGCCACCAGGCAGGAGCAGATGCTCCGGCAGCGAGTCCTTGAGCTGCTGGAGCCACTGGAGAGGAAGAGGAAGGAGCTGGAGACTGCTAAGGCCATGTACCAGCTGGGGCGGGATCTGGAGGATGAGACGGTGAGCGTCCTCACCATGGCAAGAGCTGGGGGGCTGGGGTTACCCATGGGTGCTGCAGGGGACTCACTGGGTGCTCCTTCCCACAGCTGTGGGTGCAGGAGCGGCTTTCCCTGGCGAGGTCAACGGATCACGGCACCGACCTCCCAAGCGTGCAGCGCCTGACCAAGAGGAACGAGGTGAGCCTGGGTACTGCGGCAACACCCACCATCCCAGGGGGTCCCTTGGGATCCATCCCATGGGTGAGTCTCGCCATGACTCACCCCTCTGTCTGCTGGCAGACACTGCAGAAGGAGCTGGTGGGCCATGCCCCCCGCCTGGGTGAGGTGCTGAGACGGGGAGAGGCGGCGGGGAGCAGTGAGGAGCCAGGCCCGGAGCTGGCAGTACAGGCACAGGAGCTGCAGGCACTGTGGGAGACGCTGCAGGAGGAGGCAGCCGCCCGGCACCGGCGCCTGCAGGAGGCTGGAGAGGCCCAGCAGTACTACCTGGATGCTGACGAGGCTGAGGCCTGGGTCAGCGAGCAGGAGCTCTTCATGGGACCTGAGGAGAAGCCAAAGGTGAGGAGCAATTCCATGTGGTGCTTCTTGTTTTGGGGGATCTGTGCTGCACTGGGCTGTGCCTTGCTAGGACGTCCAATGTTGCCTCAGGCGGTGCCACGCTGTGCTGTTGAACATCATCCGTATGTGACACACCGTGGTGTGTCCTGCTCTTATGTGTCGCTCCCATGCCAAAACACACCAACCATCCCATTCCATGCCATGCCCCACTGAGCTCACCATTGCTCCCTATGGCATCAGATGGAGCCAGGACGTTCCTGTAGGGTGGGCGCTGGGTCTAGACCCTAGTCCTTGTCTCCTGACCCTGCTGGGTGCTGATGGCACCAATGTTTTCCATGCCATAGGACGAGGAGAGCTGCTTGATGATGCTGAAGAGACACGTCCGGCAGCTGCGCTCCATCGAGGACTATGGGCAAACCATCAAGGAGCTGGCAGGGAGGGCACAGCAGCTGCTCTCTGCCGGCCACCCCGAGGGGTAAGTGCCACACTGCGTTTCCCCTGTCCCTTGGGGTGACCTCGTGCCCTTGGCACTGTGTGGGTGGTGGGTTTGGCTGGAGCTCTGGCAGTGTCAGCTGATCCAGTTGGGCAGGGAGGTGGTTGCAGAGGGATATGGGGAGCACAGAGCGGGTCCTTCACCCCCATACCCCCCTGGATGTCTACATGGGTGGGTTGGGGACATTTTTTCATGGGTGAGAACTGGGTGTCTGTGTGCCGGGGCCGTGCAGGGAGCAGATCATCCGGCTGCAGGGCCAGGTGGACAAGCACTACGCGGGGCTGAAGGAGGCGGCCGAGGAGCGCCGCAGGCGCCTGGAGAACATGTCACACCTCTTCCAGCTGAAGCGGGAGGTGGAAGAGCTGGAGCAGTGGATTGCTGAGCGCGATTTGGTCGCCTCCTCCCCGGAGATGGGGCAGGACCTGGACCATGTCATGGTGAGGGTGACGGGGTGGATGTGGCGGTGTTGGCGGGTGGCTTGAGGAGGGGCGACTTGACTCTTCTCTTCCCTCTATGCAGCTCCTGCGGGAGAAGTTTCGGGAGTTCGCACGGGAGACAGGCAGCGTGGGGCAGGAGCGTGTGGACCGGGTGAACCTGACCATTGAGGACCTCATCGATGCGGGGCACATTGAGGCGGCCACCATAGCCGAGTGGAAGGATGGGCTGAACGAGAGCTGGGCCGACCTCCTGGAGCTGATCGACACCCGCATGCAGCTCCTTGCCGCCTCCCACGATCTCCACAAGTACTTCTACGACGGCGCAGAGCTGCTGGCCCTCATTGCTGCCCGGCGCCAGGAGCTGCCCCAGGATCTGGGCGAGGACGCTGGCACAGTGGAGGCTTTCCACCGGATGCACAGCGCTTTCGAGAGGGACCTCCAGCTGCTGGAGGCACAGGTGAGGCTCCAACCTGGTGTGGATGCCAGCACTCAGCATTCCCCGTGGTCTTGTGGAAGGTGTCCCTACCTGTGGTGGGAGGCTGGGCTCAATGGTCTTTGAGGTCCTTTCCAACCCAAGCTGTTCTGTGATTCTCTATGCAGGTGCAGCAGTTTCGGGAGACAGCAGCACGCCTGCAGACCGCCTATGCCGGAGAGAAGGCAGCTGGAATCCAGGAGCAGGAGCAGGAGGTGTCCCGAGCGCTACAGGAGCTGCTGGAAGCGTGCAGCGGGCGCCGGGCACGGCTAGTGGACACGGCTGACAAGCACCGCTTCTTCAGCATGGCACGGGATCTGCTCTCCTGGATGGAGAGCACTGTCCGGCAGATTGAGACACAGGAGAAACCCAGGTATGGATGCATCCAGTGGGCACCCGGGATGGGACATGGAACCAATGGCACCACTGACACTGGTGCCTCTGTGTCCCCAGGGATGTCTCCTCGGTGGAGCTGCTGATGAAATATCACCAGGGAATTAAGGCTGAGGTGGATGCTCGGGGCAAGAACTTCACCACCTGCATTGAGCTGGGCAAGAAGCTGCTGCAGCGCAAGCACCAGGACTCACCAGAGGTGAGGGAATCAGGGATGGGGGGCAGTGGGGGCGATGCCCTCTGGGCCACCCCCTGACAGCATCCCATTGCAGATCAAGGCGAAGCTGGTGGAGTTGGTGGACAAGAGGAAAGCCATGATGGAGACATGGGAGCAGCGCTGGGAGCGGCTGCGGCTGCGTGAGTGTGCTGGGGGTGCCGGGGAGGAGCGCGGCAGTGCTGGGGGTGGTGGGACGGGTGGTCCAGGGGCTGAGCGCTGCCCATCCCTCCCACAGTGCTGGAGGTGTGCCAGTTTTCCCGCGATGCCTCGGTGGCCGAGTCATGGCTCATGGCTCAGGAGCCCTACCTGGCCAGCAGCGACTACGGGCAGACAGTGGATGCAGTGGAGAAGCTGCTGAAGCGGCACGAGGCTTTTGAGAAGTCCTCGGCCACCTGGGAGGAGCGAATTGCCGCCCTCAGGAAGCTGACAACGGTGAGGAAGGCTCGGGATGAGGCTTCTGCCTGCCCTGTCTTAGTCTCCCCCCTATCCCTTTAACACCTTCACCCCTTCCCTGGCAGCTGGAGCTCCTGGGCGGGCGGTCCCTGCGTGAGGGGCTGGTGCGGGATGGGACGACGCGCTCCGAGGCTCCCGACTACTGCCTGGATCTGGATGGGGAGCTGGAGGCCGGGTAAGGGATGCCACCACCATTCCATGTGACCAGGAACACAGTTTCCACATCCCTCTTCTCAAACCATTAAGGATGGTTTTTTAGCATTTAGGGGCTTTTTAGCAATTTGCCTTTTCCAAGCAATAAATTGATGCTGATAAAGAGGAGCCCTCGCTCTGACAGGGCTTTCATCCCTCAGGAGTACAGGAGAGCAGCAGCCAGCTGCATCCCTGTGGGATCATGTCTGGGATGCTGACTGACTGTCTCCCTATGCAGGTCTGAGGAGGAGGAGGAAGAAGAGGAGAAGAGGAAGGATGTGAGCACACAGGATACTTCGCTGCCCACCACAGATGGACCAGAGCCGGTCAGTTCTTGAGTTTAGCTTTTACCTTCCCCGACGGCCAAAAAGGTGTCCCTGCATGTCCCTGCATGCCCCCGTGACCGTGACCTCATTGTGTTAACAGATCCCTGCATGCCCAACCCTCACCTTGTCCTTGCCTTGTGTTGAATAAATGCTGAATTACCCCAAAAAGGCTGGGCGGGCAGAGGGGTGCTGCAGGTCCCCTTTGCCCCAACTCCTGGGGTGACATGGGAGGTGGTACCCATGGTGTATGTGTGTGTCTGGGATCGGTGCAGTGGCCAGAGTTGGAGCGTCTGCCCTGGGACCACCGTGTCACCCAAGGGACGTCATTGTTGTATGGGACATCAGCACCCTGCGGGGCATCGTCACCCTGCAGGGCATTGTCACCCTGCGGGACATCATCGGCACCCTGCAGGGAATTTTCACCCTGTGGGTCATTATCACTCTGTGGAGCATCGTCACCCCAAGAGACACAGTCACCGTATGGGGCATTGTCACCCCGTGGGGCATCATCACCCTGTGGGACATTGTCACTCTACAAGGCATCAGCACCCTGTGGGGCATTGTTACACCCTGCAGCATTGTCACCCTGCGAGGCATCGTCGCCCACAGAGCATTGTCACTGTGTGCCAGCCTCTGTGCTCGCTGTCAGCTCTCTGCTCCTCCCACCTGCTCTGCCTGCGCAGGGACACGATGGCTCTGTGTGGCTCTGCCTGCCTGGGGACACGGGCATCTCCTGGCTCCTCAGGGACCAGATCCCTCTTCTCTGCCTGGGGGCAGGATCCTTGAGTGCCTACATGGAAACAAGCTCATCTGTGCCTGATAAGGGACATGGGGATCTTTTGGCTACTCAGGGACAGTGTGCCCCTCTGCCTGCTTGGGGACATGGCCACTTTCATCAGCTTGGGGACAGCAGCCCTCTCTGCTTACTGCCAGCCTGCTCAGGGACATGGGTATCCTCTGGCTCCTTGGGGACAGGAACCCCTTCTGCCTCTTCTGCCTCTTCTGCCTGCTTGGAGACATGGGCATCTCCTGGCTCCTTGGGGACAAGATCATTTTTGCCAGCACAGGGACATGGGCATCTTCTGACTACTCAGGAACAGGATCTTCTCTGCCTACTTGGGGACACGGCCACTTTGAACTGCTTGGGGACAGGAGTGCTCTCTGCTTACTGCCAGCCTGCTTGGGAACACGGGCATCCTCTGGATCCTTGGGGACCAGAACACTTTCCCCTGCCTGGGGACAGGATCCTTGAGAACCTACCTGGGGACAAGAGCATTTCTGCCGGCTCGGGGACATGGGCATCTCCTTGGGGACAGGGTCCTGCTCTGCTTTCTTGGGGATATGGGAATCTTCTAGCTCCTTGGGGACAGGGTGCTCTTTGCCTGCTCAGGAACACAGACACTTTCCCCTGCTTGGAGACAGGAGCCCCCTCTACCTGGGACATCTCCTGCCTCCCTGGGAACAAGATCACATTCACCTGCCTGGGGACAAGACCCCTG
Organism: Falcunculus frontatus; assembly: GCA_013398115.1. Taxonomy (NCBI): domain Eukaryota; kingdom Metazoa; phylum Chordata; class Aves; order Passeriformes; genus Falcunculus; species Falcunculus frontatus. Next base: position 81,248 of record VZRV01000200.1, on the reverse strand, counting down.
ACTACACACCTGGGGACAAGATCATTTCTGCCTACTCAGGGACATGGGCATCTCCTGGCTCCTTGGGGACAGGGGCCCTGGCCAAGCCCCTCCTGTGGCACCCAGCTGGATGGGCGTCCCCTTTGTCAGACACCACATTCCTCAACTGGACCTCCCCAAGTCCCCTGGGCTGGCAACAACACTGAGGTGGCTCCCAGGACTGCTCATCTATCTTGGTTCAACCTCATCACCCCAAATCTGAGGAGACACTGGCACCAAGACTGGCGGTGCCAGGGCTGGCCCGTGTCCTAACCACTCATTGGGGTCCTCCCAGTAGCCACCAGTTTTTGTGTACTGGAGCTGGTGGCTTCACTGGCACTGTGCTGAGGGTCCCAGCTGATTGCTGGGGTCTTCCCAGTACCTACCAGTTGCCACATACTGGAGCTGGTGGGGTCACTGGCACTGAGGTCTGGGGGTCCTAGGGCTAGACCATGTCCTAGCCGCTCACTGGGGTCCTCCCAGTAGCCACCAATTCCTGCACACTGGAGCTGGACACGTTGTCACTGCACTGAGTCCTAGGGCTGGACTGTGTCCCAGATGGTCACTGGGGTCTTCCCAATAACCATCAGTTCCCACACACTGGATCTGGTGGGGTCACTGGCACTGCATGGAGGGTCCCAGAGCTGGGCTCACTGCAGGATCACATTTGGGATGGGGATGCTGAGCGGTCCTCCCAGCAGTCACCAGCTCCCGCATATCAGAACTGGTGGGGTCATTGGCACCCAGCCACTCACTGGGGTCCTCCCAGTAGCCACCAGTTCTCACATACCGGAGCTGGTGAGGTCACTGGTACGGAGACCTGGGGGTGACCCACCCCCAGGCCACCCGATTGAGGTCCATGACCCACTGGTGACAGCAACCAGTGTGCCCAGTGCCACCATGGGAGGGGACAACACCTCACCATGGATCCGTGAGGGGCAGTGGGTGGGTGACGCTGCGGCGTAACCACGCCGTTGCCTTGCGACAGCTGGCGCCGAGGACAGGTGATGAAGAGCCGCTGTCACCGACCCCACGGCCACCGCGGGAGGAGCCGGAGGAGCCGGCCACGCTGCCCGCCCGTGTCAGCAGCATCCAGCTGGAGGGCTACCTCGGCCGCAAGCACGACTTGGAGGCGGCCACCAAGCGCGCATCCAACCGGTAGGCACGGCGGCGGCAAGCGCGGTGTCCCTGGAGGGACGGTGTCCCCGGGGTGACGTGGTGCTGGCGCAGGTCGTGGAGCACGCGGTACTGCGTCCTGCGGGGTGGCCAGCTCGCCTTCTTCAAGGACGCCAAGAGCCGCGCGCTGGGGCTGCCGTGCCAGGGCGAGGAGCCCCTGGGGCTGTGGGATGCCCGCTGCGAGGTGCCCGCGGGCTACAAGAAGAAGAAGCACGTCTTCAAGCTCAGGTGAGGGCACGGCGCCGTGCAGGGTGGCACGGTGGGCAGGCGTGGCACTGGTGTCTGTGCTCTGTCCCTAGGCTCAGCAATGGCAGCGAGTGGCTGTTCCATGGCAAGGATGAGGTGAGGGGTGGCCTAGGGGGACACGGGGTGGCTAGTGGAGCCCAAGGGGCACAGGGTGGCTGGGGGATGTGGTAGTGGTCAGCAGTGCCCAAAGGGACATGGGGTGGCCGGTGGTGCCCGGGGGACACAGGGGTGGTCAGAGAGGTCCAGAGGGACAAAGCGTGGCTGGTTGTTCCTAGGGGTACACCAGTGGTGCCCAGGGGTTCATGAAGTGGCTGTAGATGTCCAGGGGATGTGGTGGTGGCCAGCAGTGACCAGGGGTACACAGGGATGGCCAGGGGACGTGGTCAGCAGCGGCCAGCAATGCTCAGAGGGGCAGGGGATGGCCAGGGCTGCCATGAGGACACGGTGAGGGGCTGGCAGTGCCCAAGGGGACATGGGAACCTGGGGAAGACCTGGAGCAACTGGCCTCACCCAGGGGGCCTTGGGGGTGGCTGGGACGCTACTGAGGGGCCAGGGAAGCCCCCCTGACCACCCCCTGTGCCCGCAGGAGGAGCTGCAGGCCTGGCTGCAGGGGCTGAGCGCGGCCATCATGGAGTGTCGGGGCAGCCGTGGGAAGGCACAGAGCCTTCCCCTCCCCCTGCCGA